>OX465043.1:5011559-5165003 GCA_949841015.1 Aplysina aerophoba
GGCAGGCTGGGAGAAGGAGCTCCAGCAGAAAGGAATACCCTTCACGAAGGACCTCAACCTCACCAACATGCTGGTGGCAGCCACCACAGTGAGAACCATGCTAGTAGGATGCATTGTGTGACTGCACAACTACAGTTGGATTAGCTATAGTATAGTAGCATGTGAATCCCATTTAATTGTAGGATATAGTCATATGAATAGTACATTTATACATTGTATTGTACAGTACGTGTTTGTATTGTAGTGTACTGTATTTATATTTTATTGCAAATTATATATATTCCGTAGATTGGGGAATGGAACCTCCAGGGTCTACCCAATGATGAGCTCTCTGTCCAGAATGGCATCATTGTTACCAAGGCAACTCGGTACCCCCTCCTGATTGACCCACAAGGCCAGGGCAAGACGTGGATCAGGAATAGAGAAAAGGACAATGAGTTCCAGGTGTGGTGTGCACTTCTATGTTACTTCAACGGGCAGTTAATTGGCAGGAATCATTGTCTGGCCAGCAGATGTGTTAAGGCAGACACTGGTTGGCATGCATACAAGTGCATGTGTCATTTGCCCTTCCTTTGTTCTGCTCTGTACTGTGTTGTATCTGTACATATGTACATTCAGTAATTCATTTTCTGTCTCTGTATTTGTTCTCTGCGTGTCTGTTCCTAATGCCACTACCCCCTTCCTCCTCCCACCCTCCGCTTCCATCCCCTCCCACATCGCTACCCCACCATGTACGTAGGTGACCTCCCTGAACCACAAGTACTTCCGTACGCACCTTGAGGACAGCCTGTCCCTGGGAAGGCCCCTTCTGATAGAAGACGTTGGAGAAGAGCTTGACCCAGCTCTGGACAATGTGCTCGAGAAGAACTTCATCAAGTCAGGGTCCACTTACAAGGTAAGTAAGTAAGTACTCTTTCTCACTCTCTCAGTTTGTACTGACAGCTTGCGTGTGTCGCAGTTACATACAGGTGAGAAGTTGTATACAGTATAGTGGCTGCTTCTCTGTAATGCTACACCTGTGCAATACCTCACCTCCCTCAGGTGAAGGTTGGAGACAAGGAGGTGGACGTGCTGTCTGGTTTCACCCTCTACATCACCACTAAGCTACTTAACCCTGCGTACACCCCTGAGGTGCGTAAATCCATGAGGCTAAGCCATTGCACCATTCTGTTGCTCCACGACTAACTTCGTATTGGTTGTACTACAGTATCCTTGTATGGAAGCCATTTTGAGCCTCCTTGCACTGATTTCCATGCAGATAAGTGCCCGAACGTCCATCATTGATTTCACAGTGACGATGAAGGGCTTGGAGGATCAGTTGTTGGGGCGTGTGATACTGAAGGAGAAACAGGTACGAACACTGTCTGTACATGTGGTACAGTACCAAAGATGCAGTGAGGGCTATGCCACATGCGAGTGTGAGTGACTGGATGTTGATTGTGTGATTTCATTTGAAATGTATTGTGCAGGAATTGGAAGCAGAACGTGTAAAGTTGATGGAGGATGTGACAGCCAACAAGAAGAAGATGAATGACCTTGAAGACAACCTTCTTTATCGCTTGACTAGCACCCAAGGCTCTCTGGTGGATGACGAGTCCCTCATTGGTGTGCTCGCCAACACCAAGCAGACGGCCATGGAGGTGAGCGAGAAGCTGGCCGTTGCAGCAGACACTGAGACCAAGATCACTGCTGCTCGGGAGGAGTTTCGTCCAGTGGCACTCCGCGGCTCTGTCCTGTACTTCCTGATTGTGGAGATGTCCATGGTGAACATAATGTACCAGACCTCCTTGAAGCAGTTTCTCGGTCTGTTTGACCTCTCCATGGAGTGCTCTCAGAAGTCCCCAGTAACCAGCAAGCGCATTGCAAACATCATTGACTACCTTACCTTTGAGGTGTTCCGCTACACCTGTCGAGGACTGTATGAAGAGCACAAGTTCCTCTTCACCCTGCTCCTTCCTCTCAAGATTGGCCAGCAGAGTGGTGGTGGCATCAAGCATGAGGAGTTCCAGATTCTTGTCAAGGGAGGCGCTGCTCTAGACCTGAAGACAGTGCAGGCAAAGCCCTGCAAGTGGATCACAGACATGACCTGGCTCAACCTGGTCCAACTCAGCAAGCTGCCCCAGTTCTCAGAGATCCTCAACCAGGTACAGTCGGCACAAATCGCACTTCAAGGCATGCAACACCCCCCTATAACCCATACGTACTGTAGATTGTGCTGTTGTGGCCTTGCTCTTTTGCTATCTGGTGGTGGGTGTACTTTGCTGTCTGTGTTAGGTTTCTCGCAACGAACGTGGTTGGAAGGCATGGTATGACTCTGATGCACCCGAGGAGTCTCAGCTGCCCGACGGCTACCACATCTCACTGGACTCCTTCAGACGACTCCTCCTAATTAGGTAACCCTCCCAATAGCTACATACTATATATACGTAGCTCTCACACTACCGTTATGCAACACGTATGTATGTATATGTTACTGCATCAACTCACCAATGTACATACAACCATGCGGCTACTGTGTACATATGCTAATGTTGCAGGTACGTACGTACGTACCTAATGCCCCACGCTCTCCCCACATGTGTACAGGAGTTGGTGTCCTGACCGCACACTGGCTCAGGCTAGGAAGTACATAGCCGATGCTATGGGTGCTCGGTACGCAGAGAGCGTGATCCTGGACCTGGAGGAGACCTGGGGGGAGAGCAACCCTCGCACCCCCCTCATCTGCTTCCTCTCAATGGGCTCGGACCCCACCAACGCCATCGAGGGGCTCAGCAAGAAGCTCAAACTGGAGTGCAGGGCCATCTCTATGGGGCAGGGGCAAGAGGTCCACGCGAGGAGACTCCTGCTTCAGAGCATGACAGAGGTGGGTGGGCCTGACCAAGAATGGCTGTTCTTCTATCTGGTTATGATGGAAGCCAACATTATTTTATTTTCCCTTTGTTTATTATATCAACTGACCTCATGGTTTTTGACTATCTGTTCTGTCGATTTGTTTGTCTGTATAAATCTCTCTCCGCCTGCCTGTCTGTCTGTCTGTTCTCCACCACTCACGTTGTAGGGTGGATGGCTGCTGCTACAGAACTGCCATCTAGGTCTTGACTTCATGGATGAGCTCCTGGACACGCTCACAGACACAGAGTCCATACATGAGAGCGCTAGAGTGTGGATCACAACAGAAGTGCATCCAAAGTTCCCCATCTCCCTGCTTCAGGTGTGTACCTGTATATTGTGGCAAGGGGTGTCAACAGGCAGGCAGTCACACATGTGTCCATTCTGTGCAATGTTTTTATTGTACACAGCATGTACGTACGTATGTACAAATGTGTGTGTGTGTGTGTGATCATTCTACGAAGGCTTTACTTGTTGTTATTTTGGTAGCAACTAATGATTTCATGCTTTGTGACACTCTGTGTCTTGTGTGTTTACTGTTTACTGTACCTGCATTATCTCTACCCCACCGATTTCCTCCCCCTTCCCCTGCTTGTTGCAGTCCGGCATCAAGTTCACCAATGAGCCCCCACAGGGTGTCAAGGCAGGCCTCAGACGCACCTACGCTGGTGTCACCCAAGACCAGCTGGACATCTCCAACCTCCAGCAGTGGAAGCCGATGCTGTACGCGGTGGCCTTCCTCCACACCACCGTGCAGGAGAGGAGGAAGTTTGGTCCCCTGGGGTGGAACATACCCTACGAGTTCAACCAGTCCGATCTGAGTGCAAGCATACAGTTTATACAGAACCACCTGGATGACCTGGACCTTAAGAGGGTGAGGGGGAGGATGAGTGAGGAGTGTGCTGTTAATACGTACATTGGAGGGTTGGCTATTTCATTATATATACATGCATGTATGGACAGTATATATGCATGTGTACGTACATACTACATGATTGTGTGCATACACATGTTGTATCTGTTGTCACAGGGTGTATGCTGGAACACAGTCCGCTACATGCTGGGTGAGGTGCAGTATGGGGGGCGTGTCACTGACGACTACGACAAGCGTCTGCTCAACACCTACTGCAAAGTCTGGCTGGGAGAGCACATGTTCCCTGAGTCGTTTTGCTTCTACAAGGGCTACTCCATTCCTCATTGCAAGACGGTGGATCAGTACAGAGAGGCCATTGACAACATGCCACTGGTGGACACACCGCAGGTCAGCACATGACTGTACTGTATTGTATATAAATTGGTGTACCCTCAGTTAAATACATTTTGCAAATCATCTTAACTCCAGCAACCTCCTTGTGTGCACTCTCTTTCCCTCCCTTCCTCCCTCTCTCCTTCTGTTCGTCAGGTGTTTGGTCTGCACACCAACGCTGACATCACCTACCAGTCCAACATGGCCCAGTCAGTCCTGCAGACCATACTCAGCATCCAGCCCAAGGACAGCAGTGGGGGAGGAGGAGAGACAAGAGAGAGCGTCGTCTTCCGACAGGCTAGCAACATGCTGGACAAGTTGCCACCCGACTATGTCCCACATGAGGTAAGGTGTCATGTGTGTGTGTGTGTGTGTGTGTGACTGTATGTACGTATGTATGTACTGTATCATTTTATATGTAATATACCTGAGTGGATGAATGGATGTATATACATTTGTAGTGTAACATATAACCTGGGCTACACTACACTGGGGTTTGACAGATGGCAGCTGTTGTAGGATTAGGTGTTTCAACCCAGACTAGGGTCATCATCAGTAATGGTGAGGCCCCTAGTCCGATGTCCAGAGATGTGAGGTCTTGTTATACGTACATGTGCATACCCTGCTCACACGCTGTTGCCCACCGCTGCTGCAGGTGAAGTCTCGCCTGCAGAAGATGGGCCCGCTGGCCTCCATGAACATCTTCCTGCGCCAGGAGATTGACCGCATGCAGCGTGTCATCACCATTGTCCGCCTCACCCTTGTGGACCTCAAGCTGGCCATCGAGGGCACCATCATCATGAGTGAGGTCAGACTTGGGGGAGTGGTGTCATGCACATGCATTGGACAGAGGCAGGGGGAACGTAACCATGCAGATCTTGTGTTTGTCAAAGTGTTGACGGTCGTTGGGTGGTGCTGCAGTAAATGTGTTAGTCAATATTTTTATGCTATAGTACGTATGTGGTGTTCAGTATGGGGTTGGCCTGTGATACACATCCTCCACAGAACCTGAGGGATGCTCTTGACTGCATGTATGATGCAAAAGTGCCAAAGGTGTGGCAGAAGGTATGTTAGCCCACACCGTTCCGGTATGCATACATACATAGTTTGTATGTACATCATACGTATGTACAAGTTGAATATATACCATTACTGTATGTAGTTTGTCAAGTGCACATGTGGGGAGTACGTATGACTGCATACCTCTGTAGTGTAAACATACTTATCTATATGTGTATGTAGACGTATCGTGTAACTTACTTCTAGTGTAAGGCATGCTTGCGATGATGTCATTCGTAACATGACAATATGCGGAATTTACGGTTTTTACCGGAAGTAAATGTTTTGGGCCGTTTTCTCGAAAACATACTTCTTGCTATTCCACGCTTTGCGCAAGCATATCTCGGCAACGGAACAAGCTAGCGCAGCGCAATAAAGTGCAAAAGGAAGCTCATCAGATGTACTTTCACGCCATATGCCTAACTCAAAATCGGAAGTGCGCCCCAAATGGTCCCTTTTCGCAAATCCGCTCACATATGGATAGTATGTGTAGCTGTATGTGTGTGTGGGGGGGGGGGAGGCTTGATACCACTAAAACAGTATAGTTGACATCTGATAAGTGTTCTCTTCCTCTTTCATTATTTGTGTGCAGGTGTCGTGGGAGTCCTCCACTCTTGGTTTCTGGTTCACTGAACTGCTGGAGAGGAATGCTCAGTTCCATACTTGGATCTTCACCGGGCGACCCAACGTGTTCTGGATGACTGGTTTCTTCAACCCACAAGGCTTCCTCACCGCCATGCGGCAGGAGGTCACCAGAGCTCACAAGGGGTGGGCTCTGGACTCGGTAGTCCTGCACAACGATGTCACCAAGATGATCAAGGAGGAAGTGTCTGCCCCACCCACTGAGGGTGTGTACGTGCATGGGTTATACTTGGACGGGGCTGGCTGGGACCGCAAAAACTGCCGTCTGATGGAGCAACAGCCCAAGGTCCTCTTCACGCCCCTCCCAGTGATCCACCTGTATGCGGTGAACTCTGCGGAGCACTCCCACGACAGCAAGCTCTACCAGTGCCCCGTGTACAAGAAGCCCCGCCGCACTGACCTCACCTACATCACAGCAGTGGCGCTCAAGACTCCACCTGCACCTGCTCTGGCCAGCAATCCCAACCACTGGATACTGAGAGGCGTGGCTCTGCTGTGTGACATCAAGTGAAGATTTATACATCTCCATACCATGTTTCTTCTGAAGTGTATTCCAACCTTCCAGTATTTCAATCGAACTATAATTATATCATATCTTGTAATTATTATAAAAACGAACAAAAACAACCACTCTATATGCAGTATTTGAGTGTAATGTATTATAATTATTGGAACTACAGTATACATAACATTATTATTATGTAGCCTAGGCCTTCATGCACTAAAATAATTATTGTCATTAAAACATGCAGCTTGGTCATAATAGTGAAACATGCTATAGCTATATATTATATGAATAATTTATAATAAAATATGCGTATAATTATATTACAGCTATATATATAGCTCTTTTGCTGTGGTCTGCAACTGGCCACACACTCTCCCAGGTCAGCTCAGGTCATGTAATCTTATTTCACCGTATATACCTGGGGAACCATTAGCTAGAGGATATGTACGCTGGGCGTTCCCAGTAAGGAAATGAAAATACACAAGATAAAGTTAAAGTAAAACTACTGATAAACAATTTTATACAGAAGCCCCGATTCTGGATAGTAATCTCTACAACAACTAGAGTTTCAATATCCATGATCATGACCTGGTCTGGTGTCCTGAGTCTGCCGGGGCCAAAGCTGAAGCCATCTGTCAGCTGCTCATGCGCTGCCCACACTGTGTTTGTGACCTCGCTCCTGCACAGGGAGGCAAAGCACACTATGCAATAATAGTACCGTAAAGAGGTCTATAGCCGATATATACGACCCGAGGTAAGTATACCACCGAGGTCATAATTATAAGTATAGAGGCTAAGGACCAACCTATACAATGTTCAATAATTTCAAACCATGCGCTCAAGCAGTGACAATGTGTATAAAGGATGGTGTGTATTCAGCTTGCACACCCTATTTACAAGTGTATTATTAACTTTTACAAATGCATGAACTAGCTGCTGACTTGCTACTGTACTTGACATCATTGTAGGTCAGAGTTGTTTGTCTACACTCACCCTCATCCTGTTTCTCCTTATTCTCCCATAGATCCTTGCGTATCTCCGATGCAAGCCCCCTTAGAGACGAAATGTCACGCTCCAAGCCTAGTACAAGGGTAGCCCATGTAGCATGGCCAGTCCCAATCCATTCCTGCAGAATTTGCATGATCTTAGCTTTAGGAGTATCATTCCCTGCTATCAAACAGTTTACAAAGTCACTTAAGTCCAAAAGGTGTCCAACTGCCTGGTAATGAGGAGCCAGTTTATCACAATACCGCAACAGGTTTTGCATTGTTAGCGGAACAGCCTTCTCAAGATCTGGAGGAAAGGGCTTCATTCCTATACAGACAATGAAAGTAACATCATATATAAAATTAATAATGCATTTCCATTGAGACCTGAGTTTGCGCATGTTATGTGACGTGTATGGTAGCTTTGAATCATTAGCACTTGAGAGATGTACCTACGCACATGGCTGCACGAGCACATGCTGCTGCCACAGGAGTTACATAATACGTGTAACAGCCGTGATTGATGATGTGCAGGATGGAAGTAACAACCAGAATGAAAGTGCAGTGATGCTTGTTCATTGCATCTAGAGTAAGCTGCACTGACAATCAAAAGAAACATGAAAGCTTTCAGATTCACAGTCTCTAGCTACATAATAGCACAAGTGACATAACGGTTAACTCATTATCAAGCTAGGTAAAGGATCTATAATATATTATATCAATTACTAACTTCTGTAGACGTTTAAAGTGGCTAGCTACAGTAAGGGTTCCTTGAGCTTTCTATTGTATATACTTGCTCTTCTTCTAGTGCTGAAATTTTGCTAGCACTAGCTAGTGTGGTGATTGATGATGTGCAGGATGGAAGTAACAATCAGCACGAAAGTCTATAACTAAGGTGCAGTAATGCTTGTTCATTGCATCTAGAGTAAGCTGCACTGACAATCGAAAAAAAAACACGAAAGCTGAGGGAATCACTGCTTTCAGGTTCAGTCTCTAGCTACATAATAGCACAAGTGACATAACCTCATTATCAAGGTAAAGGATCTATAATATTATAGATATTATATCGATTACTAACTTCTGCAGACGTTTAAAGTGACTAGCTACCGTAAGGGTTCCTTGAGCTTTCTATTGTATGACTTGTACATTTATACTTGCTGTTCTTCTAGCGCTGAAATTTTGCTAGCACTAGATAGTGTTGTGAAATGTAGCTCAGTGGCAGGCCATTGCTATGATACACCGAAGACCAATCCTCGATAACACTGCCTACACCTTTCGTATGCTTTTAGCCATTTCACAGCTGCTGTTCTGAATCAACAAACAGTACATTCAGTTAACACTGCCTGCCCAAAGTACCAAAGTTGCATGCAAATACCTTTATGGGACAAAAGGATATATTACACCCTCATAATTTTTAACTCATTCTGAGAGTGCTGCATGGGCCCTAATCTGGCCCTAGTGTGCTCCGCAAACGGTGCACTCTAATATGAATGAATATGAATATTATGAATATGAATTATGAATATAATTTATATAATTATATGTTAATATACAACCCCACAAATTTATAAATTCATAGTAGTGGTCACTCACGTCTGTCGTCTGGTGTGACAAATATAAATTCATGCAGCACTTGTCCATCTCTGCAATACTGTATTTGATACTCCTTCCCCAACTCCAGGTGAAAGGGTTTATCAGATAATGGAGGTGCACAGCAGGTGAACTCAGAATCACAAGGTGCTCTGCAGAGTATTTTCACTGTGGAACTGGTAGCAGGGTTGCTTTTAAGTGTTGGATGGGAAGGCCATCCCTGTCTCCTCTCAAGTAGACGTGACGTCTCACAATCAGATGCATCAGATGCAGCTGCACAAAAGGCACAAGGTGAGTCTGCATCAGTGTGTACACGTAAGGTGTACAGGGACAAGCAGTACCAGTGGCTTATATACTAACTTACATAAATCCCCGAGCTCAGTTTCTCTGCTGCACTTGCTTTTACAAAAGCTCTTGCAACAATGCCAGCGTATTATAATAGCAATAACGCCAGCCAAAGTTCCCAACAGTATTGCTATAACAGATATCAGACTAGCAAGCAAGGAAGTATCACTGGTGCACACTGCAGGCTGTGATGTTGGCTGGGCCACTGGCTTGCTACTGTTGAAGCTTCCAATTGGTTGAAACATGGACATGGTTCCATTCCCCCACTGACGCTGGGCCAAACACACGTATTGGCCCACTACCCACATGTTCACCAAACAGCTACTTGTCTCCATTCCCAGGACTGAAACTGAAGTAGAGGTCAAGTTGAAGCCATTGCCAATACCAGCACAATGGTAGCACCTCAAGCTTTGACGGTTGTAGAGACAGGCTGCTTCCTCCACAGTCATCCCATCGGGTATGCGGCACACAAAGTACCCCATGTAGGCATCACGGTCCTCTTTGTATGCAGCACAGACAGCTGCACCCACTCCACCCTCCTGATCCATGATGACACTACCAGACGTTTGAGCTGGGTGGGGTTTTATGGACCAAAGTGGGTCAGCTGTGAAATAGAAGTGAGATTAGTAATCAGTCGATGTGTATTTTCCCACAATTCATGGGGTTTTATGGTCCAAGCAGGGTTAACTGCAAAAGAATATGATACCGTTTCACTCCTTCCCTCTAAATCCTATAACCTACGTATATAGTAACCTATCAATCTGTACATCACACTGAACTTATCACATTCACATTCAAAGTGAGTCATGTATTAGATTCGGACTAATGCTGATCTATCGGGTACCACAGATAGTCATTACGTATGATCTTATGCCAAACAAAATATTATGAACATCATTATTTGGCCGCTACAGAAGGGCTCCTCTCATATATCTGTTGGTTTGCAGTCAGTCATTATATAGCAGTGAGTGTGCAAGCAGGCATTACTCATTTAGGACTAGCTCACCATTTTGCAGCTGTAACAATATAATTATGTAATGGTACAATGTTGAACGTGCAGTCCTTAGTGTGTGTGATCACATTTAGCAGCATTCAAATTCAGTAAAGAGTATACTATTACAATTTTATGTATCTGTATGTATGTATGTATCAGGTAAGGTGAAGAATGCTAGCCAACCCACCGATGTAGTAGACTGTTTGTTCCACTGTGATATTCCCTGCAATGTTGTGGACTACACTCATAAAGTATAAAATCTGATTGGCCTCTGGTGGAGTGTAACACACAGACTGCAGCAGTAGATAAGCGCATACCAGTGCAATACTGTAGTTATTATATAATAATAGTGAATATGCAGAGTGATTCAAGCACAGGCCTGACACGCTGATTCATAGTGCAAACCAAATTAGCGCAAGTTACTGAGCTAGTGAAACTGACAAGGCTGGTCTTGACACTGAACTTGAAACTTGAAGCTGGTCTATGAGCTCAGTGGCAGTGGGTCTGCCTTCCAACAGGCATACATACATTTCTAAGCACTTGAATTCGCAATTACGTACAACAGAGTCATCATTGATCTACCATATCCCTGTCAAGTTAGCATCTGATCTATGTGCAACAAAGTGTTCCTGCCTTCTCTCCTGCCTTCACTTATAATTAGTCTGTGAGTTAGCTGCCAACAATAAACCGATTCACAAAAGGAAAAGGTATACATGTTATTTTGAGATCCTTGGTAAACCACATGAAGTAAAGCTATGTATGTATACACTGTATGAGAAACTTGAATGCAATGAAAATGATACTCACACACACACACGTGCACATGTACAACACGACTGTCACACCATGCAAAACACATTAATTTTAGATACACTTACATCGTTATACACATCACTGTGCTGCAGACAAGAATGGTTGGTAATGGAGATGTACGTTTTCTCATGTATTGGCTTGTAGTACATGCCATAGATCACATCAGGGTAACCAATGGATGTGAATGATATGCACACCATCTTCGTATTCCCTGCAAGGTCAATTCTCTTAGGAGGAAGGTGGAACAAGTTGCCCTGATGCTGTGTGAAATTTAGCATTAGTGTAGGTGGTACTGCAGAGGTGATCACATACAGGAAGAGGGAGGGTTAAGTTAGACCACAACTTACTGTGGGGTGAGAAAAATGCAAACTGTGTTTGTGACCTTTTGTCATGTGATTGCAATCGTCTGATCTAAACACACACACACACACACACACACACACACACACACACACACACACACACACACACACAACACACACACACACAACACACACAACACACAACACACACAGACACAACACACATACACACAACACACACAACACACAGACAACACACACACACACAACACACACACAACACACACACACAACACACACACACACACAAACACACACAGTTCTGATGCACACCACTAATATTGTCATTACATTGGCAATTCCATTCAATGCTGCATTACGTATAATTATAATACCCCTGGCACATCTCACCCGGTGGCTTCACATCCACACTGATAGTAACAGTGTAGACGCCTCCCTCAGAGTGGTTGCACGAGCAACGATAACACCCTGCCAGGGAAGGATCAACTTGCTTTGCAGGGTAGTGGAGAGTCTGGTTATGGCCAGGGATATTCCGCCACTCGCCGCTCCATCGCTGCCAAGTGATACCAGCTGGACATTGCCTGCAAACCAACCTCAGCGCGTAGTTCACCGCTGCCTGACATCCCGTGACAATTTCAGAACTACTTGGACAATAAGTGGAATTGTCTGCATGATGGGCGACCGGGTGAAAGAAGAAGAAGAATTGATTCATCCTCTATACCCCACGAGAAGCCCTCGTAGTGGCATTCTCTCAATAATAATAATACACATAAACCTGATATATAAAAAAGACCTATAAATTAGAGAACAACCTGATATGGCCGCTACTCGGGACCGTCGGCAAGACTTGTCAGATACGTATGGCGCTGGCATGGTGAGTGCGTAGAAATGTCAAGGCAGACACATTTGATACACTAAAAGGACTCACCTATTGGTTGGTCGCCATTGCCGCAGGTCTGTCCGTTGTAACTGGAATCGCTGATTGAGATTTGGTGTAAGGCGAAGCAGCAGACGATCAAGAACCAAAGCTTAGTCCATTGCCGTTGCAGATCAAACATTTTGTAGCTACATCTGTCCTGTATGCAATATTGGGTCCTTATTAAAGCTTGTACACGCTAGAACCGTAATGCACAGCAAAATCCTTTTCGATCGATCTGGACCCGTGCCTTCAGACTAGATGCAGTCCGACACTGTTTTTATATGCAACAAGCTGACGCAGCAAGCTTGACCTTTCTCCGCCCAGCAACAAGCACTGTATACATGAGTATACTGGCTATACGTATATAGAAGTACGAGCCCTACGTATATACGTAGCTATACGCATGTGCGCACGTAGTAGGTGCATGCACGCAGCCTACCAGGGGTCACACACGAAGGCCTGCCCTGCCTTAACTGTATGAATATGTCACTTGTCAAAATTTTCTAAGCCAAATGTTTTGGCAGCTATACATGTTTCCATCATCAGTGGCAGAATACAAAACGGAAGTAGAGTCACTTAAATACATGCACTGACTAAAATTTGATTTTAGAGGAATTTACAATGAAAGCGACTACAAAACCAAGTGGAGATATTAATTATGGTTAGCTAGCTGCAGTCAAGTTAGAACGAATTGTATTCCTTATATAGTATATTCCTTATATAGGACCTATTGTGGACTGACACTAGGTCCAAGGCTATAAGTCTGCTAGTGCTGAGTCTGCATCTATCAAGTTTGTGTATATCACAGGGTTCTGACTCAGCAGAAAAGAAAGAGCCTAATACATGGTAAGTTAGCATAACTGCTGTGGGTACACCCACAGGCATGCATGTCAGTTGTGTCAGCTAGTGACCTTTGTACCTTTGGGGTACTTTCAAAGGGGTAGCACCCAAATTCCATCCAGCTGTAGTGATGACACCCTGGTGCATATTTGCATGATGAACTGGACTCACACTCTGCCACTTACAACCATTACCTGACAGTGCTTGCACAATATACCAATGCAATTAACACGTGCATTATACATTGTACAACACATATATGTATACATAATGGATGGTAGAAACATATCCTGATTATTGTATTATTATGCTTTTTTCACATACAAGGATAACATCAGGCAATGAAAGTTGTGGCCAAGGGTGACAAACGTGTAATATATCATGAATTGGAAATGAAACTTTAGCGTCTATATATAATATAGTGGCGTTGCTAGAGGTTTGTGTGGCTGCTTTCGATTTGACAGCATGGCAGCAGTGTGTGGCTAACATGTCAGCAAGGACATATAGGACCCACAATCAATGAAAATTTATTGGTGGAATGTGGTCAAAATTAATAGCTCACATGCATGGGTGAAAATTCGTGATGGTGGAAAGGTCTTCGGTTCAAGCATGGTTGCAATTGTTTTTGGCTGTAACCATCTCTTCTGAGCTGCGAAGTCAGCAACATGCAACTTTTCACTAGTTGCACCAGCTTGTCACTAGATTGCAAACACCCACTGACAGACAAAAAGAACAGAAGAGCTACCACCATCCACCTCAGGCGTGCAAGAACACATGCACATGCAGCATGAGTTGCTCATGGTTGCCCTCTAGCTATATACATACTGTCACACAGTCTAATCCCACTCAATACTTCTGCAAATCCATATGCCATCTATGCATAATAAATACTAACAATAAATTCAATATTACATTTAATGAAAAGAAAATTCCGGCCAAAATCATTATGCTTGCATGCACTCATTCCACAAAAGTGAGTTGCTTTGCACAACTGATGCTGTGGTTACAGTTCCTCAGGCAGGCTGGAGTTGGGTCTTGTTGAACAGCATCTTCACATTCTCTGAATGCATTGTATGGTATACATATATATATATATATATAATTGTATGGTCTCATATAATTAATTATATATATATATATACGTATGAGACTATACATTATGACATTGTATTATTATTGCATTGCATTATGCATGAGGTTGATCACATGGAGTTACAGTGCTCCAATCCTAAAGGTTCCACAACAATATAGCATATCACTACGCGATTAAACTTGTGATATTCTTACACAGACGATCTACCTTATATACGAACCTCCCTTCGCTGTCGAAGTTGAACCCAAAATAACTCGGGTATGCGCTTTCCCGGAATTTACATACTTAAGAATAGGTGAAATACGCCATTTTAAAAAAGGATGACGTCGGCGGTCACATGGTACCACGTGACTAAGTGTAGAAATTGAATTGAGTGAATGGACGTGAAGCAATGATACAGCACTATCAACATCATCTGTGGCAAATACAGTATAATATTATGCAGTTACATTTATGCTATTGATTCTTCAATTGTACAACTTCAAGAATCAATTGTATATCAAAAGTTCATTGCTACCTGTAAATCTCTTAGCACATAGGTATCTGGCTCCAGACATCTCTGCACAAATGGCAAGGATGAAAATGGGCCCTCAACCTTTACGGCGAGATCACACGCACGTTGGCCCCACTGCCTACTGCCGCTCAAAGAATACGGCCGCGAAGACACCGAACTGCATAGAGAATACTCGTAGCTAGATCTGCTTAAAATGAGATTCGCAACACTGAACAGAAGATAAACTTACGGCGTGGTTTTCAATCCTGGATCGGAAAGAAGCGAGGACACAAATCGGGCTGCTTTCCTATCCAGGTGACCCAAAAAGGCAGTGCCGAGCCCGTATCTCCTTGACGGCACAAGCAGACCGACACCAATGGCATCGTAGCGGCTGCGCTACCTTTGGAGAGCGACGGATAGACCTGGTACTAGTGTTTTAGGGTCAACGTCGTAAAATTTGATGCCTCTTGCACGAGCAATTAAAAGAAGCTAGAACAACCAGGGCCGGAGCCATTAGATTTAGAGTGGTCAGGTTGCTTTGACCGAGATGTAATGCGTGGGCAGCACAATTTCTAGGGGGGTCTGGGGGCATGCCCCCCCAGGAAAATTTTGAGTTTAAGGCCTTCTGAGATCACTTCTGGTACAGTTTGTAGGCAAAATATGTTAGTTTGAGATTACATTATATGATTATAATTATGATAAATGGAAAAGTCCTAATGGCTTCACGATGTGTCTTGGAGTCCTGGTGCTTTCGAAATGCCATTGTTGCATCTTTCCAGTTGCAGTAGCCTTTTGAAGTCTATCAGCAAAAGGAGAAAATGTATACTCTTCTGATCTTTACTTATATCACTGTAACTGTAGGGTTGCCGCAGCCATCTTTAATGATTCGGGTGCTTTGCCATTTCCTTTGCTAGTAGAATGATGTCACAGCTGTCAACACATAATATATCATGTTTTTTCTTACATTTCGTTGCCTTTCCAAGCCATGTTGTGAGTATAAAAGTACTTGTGTTTGTGGCTATATCTATTATTGCAACTTCTACTGTAGCTACGTAAGCTATAGCGTAATCATAAATTATTAATAGTTAATAGCTAGTATAGCTATAGCTAAAGCCTACAGTACAAGTTGCAATGTAGCTAGCTTTAGCTGTCCGTCGGAATGACTGAAGATGACAGCAAATGAATGGCCATTGATTAATAAGTCCAACTTACAAAGGCTGTGGCTGCATTGTGGCTGGTGATCATCCTCTTGAGGCTGAAAGCCTTCACGCACGTGTGACAGAAAACAACATCTTGGGCTTCATCATAGTGAAGAAATGGCCATGATTTAAACCAGCTACTTTGAAAAGTGCACGCGACTGTGCTCTTCTTCCCGTAATACCTTTTTGGAAACCTGAAAGACAGCGGTTGGTAATAGAAAGGCCAATGAAGTACAGAATATTCAGTGAATTAAAAGACTGGCCAATTACATGCTAGACTTAGTGTAGAAAACACAATGAAGCGCAGGATGCAGGGCATCTATAGGCATGCTCCTGTCTGGGAGGCTGCTGGTCCTGGCGACACTGTGACAGTGCGACAGTTTTAATTAATAGACTTTGCAATTGAGTGATGGAAGTCAAGAACTGTACAGGCGAATGTAAAAGTGGAAGGGCATCAATAGGTATGGCCCTGGTTGGGAGGCTGCTGGTCCTGGCGGTGCTGCGACAGTGCGACAGTTTTAATTAATAGACTTTTCAATTAGATGATGGCCGTCACTAATTGCCTGTACAGGCGAATGGGAAAGTAGAAGGGCATGTATAGGTATGGCCCTGGCTGGGAGGCTGCTGGTCCTGGCGGCGCTGTGGCAGTGTGACAGTTTTAATTAATAGACTTTGCAATTGAGTGATGGAAGTCATGGACTGTACAGGCGAATGGGATAGTGGAAGGGCATCAATAGGTATTGCCCTGGCTGGGAGGCTGCTGGCCCTGGCGACGCTGCGACAGTGCGACAGTTTTAATTAATAGACTTTGCAATTGAGTGATGGAAGTCATTAATTGGCTGTATAGAAGAATGGGAAAGTGGAAGGGCACGTATAGGTATGGTCCTGGCTGGGAGGTTGCTGGTCCTGGCGGCGCTGCGACAGTGCGACAGTTTTAATTAATAGACTTTTCAATTAGATGATGGACGTCACTAATTGCCTGTACAGGCGAATGGGAAACTAGAAGGGCATGTAAAGGTATGGCCCTGGCTGCTATATTGGCTGCTGGTCCTGGCGGCGCTGCGACAGTGCGACAGTTTTAATTAATAGACTTTGCAATTGAGTGATGGAAGTCATGGACTGTACAGGCGAATGGGAAAGTGGAAGGGCATGTATAGGTATGGTCCTGGCTGGTATATAGGCTGCTGGTCCTGGCGACGCTGCGACAGTGCAACAGTTTTAATTAATAGACTTTGCAATTAGATGATGGACGTCACTAATTGGCTGAACAGGCGAATGGGAAAGTAGAAGGGCATGTATAGGTATGGCCCTGGCTGGTATATAGGCTGCTGGTCCTGGCGGTGCTGCGACAGTGCGACAGTTTTAATTAATAGACTTTCCAAATAGGTGATGGCCGTCACTAATTGCCTGTACAGGCAAATGGGAAAGTAGAAGGGCATGTATAGGTATGGCCCTGGCTGGGAGGCTGCTGGTCCTGGCGGCGCTGCAACAGTGCGACAGTTTTAATTAATAGACTTTGCAATTGAGTGATGGGAGTCATGGACTGTACAGGCGAATGGGAAAGTAGAAGGGCATGTATAGGTATGGTCCTGGCTGGGAGGGTGCTGGTGCTGGCGACACTGCGACAGTGCGACAGTTTTAATTAATAGACTTTGCAATTGAGTGATGGAAGTCATTAATTGGCTGTATAGATTAATGGGAAAGTGGAAGGGCACGTATAGGTATGGTCCTGGCTGGGAGGTTGCTGGTCCTGGCGGCGCTGCGACAGTGCGACAGTTTTAATTAATAGACTTTGCAATTGAGTGATGGGAGTCATTAATTGGCTGTATAGGCGAATGGGAAAGTGGAAGGCCACTTATAGGTATGGTCCTGGCTGGGAGGTTGCTGGTCCTGGCAGCGCTGCGACAGTGCGACAGTTTTAATTAATAGACTTTCCAATTAGGTGATGGACGTCATATTTGCCCGTACAGGCGAATGGGAAAGTAGAAGGGCATGTATAGGTATGGCCCTGGCTGGGAGGTTGCTGGTCCTGGCGGTGCTGCGACAGTGCGACAGTTTTAATTAATAGACTTTCCAATTAGGTGATGGACGTCACTAATTGGCTGTACAGGCGAATGGGAAAGTAGAAGGGCATGTATAGGTATGGCCCTGGCTGCTATATTGGCTGCTGGTCCTGGCGGCGCTGCGATAGTGCGACAGTTTTAATTAATAGACTTTGCAATTGAGTGATGGAAGTCATGGACTGTACAGGCGAATGGGAAAGTAGAAGGGCATGTATAGGTATGGTCCTGGCTGGTATATAGGCTGCTAGTCCTGGCGACGCTGCGACAGTGCGACAGTTTTAATTAATAGACTTTGCAATTAGATGATGGACGTCACTAATTGGCTGAACAGGCGAATGGGAAAGTAGAAGGGCACGTATAGGTATGGCCCTGGCTGGGAGGTTGCTGGTCCTGGCGGCGCTGCGACAGTGCGACAGTTTTAATTAATAGACTTTGCAATTGAGTGATGGAAGTCATGGACTGTACAGGCGAATGGGAAAGTGGAAGGGCATGTATAGGTATGGTCCTGGCTGGTATATAGGCTGCTGGTCCTGGCGACGCTGCGACAGTGCGACAGTTTTAATTAATAGACTTTGCAATTAGATGATGGACGTCACTAATTGGCTGAACAGGCGAATGGGAAAGTAGAAGGGCACGTATAGGTATGGCCCTGGCTGGGAGGCTGCTGGTCCTGGCGGCGCTGCGACAGTGCGACAGTTTTAATTAATAGACTTTGCAATTGAGTGATGGAAGTCATGGACTGTACAGGCGAATGGGATAGTGGAAGGGCATGTATAGGTATGGTCCTGGCTGGTATATAGGCTGCTGGTCCTGGCGACGCTGCGACAGTGCGACAGTTTTAATTAATAGACTTTGCAATTGAGTGATGGGAGTCATTAATTGGCTGTATAGGCGAATGGGAAAGTGGAAGGGCATGTATAGGTATGGCCCTGGCTGGGAGGTTGCTGGTCCTGGCGGCGCTGCGACAGTTTTAATTAATAGACTTTCCAATAAGGTGATGGCCGTCACTAATTGTCTGTAAAGGCGAATGGGAAAGTAGAAGGGCATGTATAGGTATGGCTCTGGCTGGTATATTGGCTGCTGGTCCTGGCAGCGCTGTGACAGTGCGACAGTTTTAATTAATAGACTTTCCAATTGAGCGATGAGAGTCATGGACTGTACAGGCGAATGGGAAAGTAGAAGGGCATGTATAGGTATGGTCCTGGCTCGTATATAGGCTGCTGGTCCTGGTGACGCTGGGACAGTGCGACAGTTTTAATTAATAGACTTTGCAATTGAGTGATGGAAGTCATGGACTGTACAGGCGAATGGGATAGTGGAAGGGCATGTATAGGTATGGTCCTGGCTGGTATATAGGCTGCTGGTCCTGGCGACACTGCGACAGTTTTAATTAATAGATTTTGTAATTGAGTGATGGGAGTCATTAATTGACTGTATAGGCGAATGGGAAAGTGGAAGGCCACTTATAGGTATGGTCCAGGCTAGGAGGTTGCTGGTCCTGGCGGCGCTGCGACAGTGCGACAGTTTTAATTAATAGACTTTCCAATTAGGTGATGGACGTCATTAATTGGCTGTATAGGTGAATGGGATAGTGGAAGGGCATGTATAGGTATGGCCCTGGCTGGTATATAGGCTGCTAGTCCTGGCGACGCTGCGACAGTGCGACAGTTTTAATTAATAGACTTTGCAATTGAGTGATGGAAGTCATGGACTGTACAGGCGAATGGGAAAGTAGAAGGGCATGTATAGGTATGGCCCTGGCTGGTATATAGGCTGCTAGTCCTGGCGACGCTGCGACAGTGCGACAGTTTTAATTAATAGACTTTGCAATTGAGTGATGGAAGTCATGGACTGTACAGGCGAATGGGATAGTGGAAGGGCATGTATAGGTATGGTCCTGGCTGGTATATAGGCTGCTGGTCCTGGCGACGCTGCGACAGTGCGACAGTTTTAATTAATAGACTTTGCAATTGAGTGATGGAAGTCATGGACTGTACAAGCGAATGGGATAGTGGAAGGGCATGTATAGGTATGGTCCTGGCTGGTATATAGGATGCTGGTCCTGGCGACACTGCGACAGTTTTAATTAATAGAATTTGTAATTGAGTGATGGGAGTCATTAATTGGCTGTATAGGCGAATGGGAAAGTGGAAGGCCACTTATAGGTATGGTCCAGGCTAGGAGGTTGCTGGTCCTGGCGGCGCTGCGACAGTGCGACAGTTTTAATTAATAGACTTTCCAATTAGGTGATGGACGTCATTAATTGGCTGTATAGGTGAATGGGATAGTGGAAGGGCATGTATAGGTATGGCCCTGGCTGGTATATAGGCTGCTGGTCCTGGTGACGCTGCGACAGTGCGACAGTTTTAATTAATAGACTTTGTAATTGAGTGATGGAAGTCATGGACTGTACAGGCGAATGGGATAGTGGAAGGGCATGTATAGGTATGGTCCTGGCTGGTATATAGGCTGCTGGTCCTGGCGATACTGCGACAGTTTTAATTGATAGAATTTGTAATTGAGTGATGGGAGTCATTAATTGGCTGTATAGGCGAATGGGAAAGTGGAAGGCCACTTATAGGTATGGTCCAGGCTAGGAGGTTGCTGGTCCTGGCGGCGCTGCGACAGTGCGACAGATTTAATTAATAGACTTTCCAATTAGGTGATGGACGTCATTAATTGGCTGTATAGGTGAATGGGATAGTGGAAGGGCATGTATAGGTATGGCCCTGGCTGGTATATAGGCTGCTAGTCCTGGCGACGCTGCGACAGTGCGACAGTTTTAATTAATAGACTTTGCAATTGAGTGATGGAAGTCATGGACTGTACAGGCGAATGGGATAGTGGAAGGGCATGTATAGGTATGGTCCTGGCTGGTATATAGGCTGCTGGTCCTGGCGACGCTGCGACAGTGCAACAGTTTTAATTAATAGACTTTCCAATTAGGTGATGGACGTCACTAATTGCCTGTACAGGCGAATGAGAAAGCAGAAGGGCATGTATAGGTATGGTCCTGGCTGGGAGGCTGCTGGTCCTGGCGGCGCTGCGACAGTGCGACAGTTTTAATTAATAGACTTTGCAATTAGATGATGGACGTCATTAATTGGCTGAACAGGCGAATGGGAAAGTAGAAGGGCATGTATAGGTATGGCCCTGGCTGGGAGGCTGCTGGTCCTGGCGACGCTGTGACAGTGCGACAGTTTTAATTAATAGACTTTCCAATAAGGTGATGGCCGTCACTAATTGCCTGTACAGGCAAATGGGAAAGTAGAAGGGCATGTATAAGTATGCTCCTGGCTGGGAGGCTGCTGGTCCTGGCGACGCTGCGACAGTGCGGCAGTTTTAATGAGTACAATTTCTAAGTAAATGGTGGAAGTCATTGCTTGTACAGGCAAATGGGAAAGTAGAAGGGCATGTATAGGTATGACTCTGGCTGGGAGGCTGCTGGTGTTGGCAGCGCTGCGACAGTGCGACAGTTTTAATGAGAACAATTTTTAATTAAGTGATGGCAGGCATTGACTGTATAGGTGTATAGGAAAGTGGAAGGGCGTGTATAGGTATGGCCCTGGCTGGGTGGTTCCTGGTGTTGATGGCGCTGAAATAATAGAAGCTGACAGCGCAGGAAGCAGCTGACTACATGGACAAGTAGAATGTGTAAGTCCACGCAAAGGCATGTCCGTGGCTGGGAGGCTGCTAGTTCTGGTGGCATTGTGCTAGTGTGGCAGTTGTAGTTAATAGCTGCTGGGCATCTATAGGTGAGTCCTGTACCTAGAAGGTACCTGGTCCTTGCAATGCTGGGACAGTTTTAATTAAAGGGCAGCCTAATTACATGATTGAAGTAATAGAAAGTGCATTGAGGTGCATGATGCAGCTGACTGCACGGGCAATGACGAAGTGATAGTGCTGCAGTAAGAAAAGTTGGTCACTGTAAAGAACAAATGGGGCTATTATACGCCTTTGGTTGTATGTAAGGGGCATAATGTATAAAGGTGTGCAATCTGAAGTGCTTAATGTTGAATCTCAAGATTGTATGAGTGGGCTTGTTAGGCAATGTGGCTCCAGTACTGCAGGAGCGATATTGTATCTGTCCTTCAACTGTGCAGCATAGGGTGATGACCTCAGTAGCGTATTGAACAGTGTGGGCCGCATTGAATGCGACGCAAGTTGACAGAAGCAGCTCAGATATTCAGGCCACGAATATGTGGGGGCTATAATCCTCTCTACAGCAGCTTTGTTCTGTGCAGTTGGTAAAGGCTTGTGGAAGGCTGTCTGGTTCTTGCGCAGTTGCACAGTAGCACCTAAGCCGCATGATTGCAGCTGGCGCATGGCTGCTGTGGCATTTTGATATGCGAATAGCTGATAGCATCGGGGGACTGAACGTTGGACAAAACGGCAGGTGGTGAATGGCCTGGGGACCATGAGGATTGCAGCCTGAAGATCTGCGAGTGTCCATACTGGGACAGGTGCAGGAATGGCAGCGCCATGTACAGCCTGTAGCAAAGAGTAGGTGTACAAAAAGGAGAAGAAAAGTGTCAAAGTGGCAAGTGGAGGAATTAGGGTTGCTGGTACATGTAGGATTGCACTAAACAGAGTTTTTCAGCCTGCACATATTAGCATTCTGTGTTATATTATAGTGATGATGGTGTAACAGTAATAAGCCTTAGGGCTGCTATTATTAGGCAAGTTGATATAGAACAAAGAGATGTGGGTATTTGTGCGAGGTGGCAAACTTACTGCCTCAAATATCTGCCGCTGGACACTGCAGTATTTTGTGAGTGCAATGGCACTGTGCATGGAGGTAGCTGGTATACACTTCTGTGGACGGAGGCTAAAATCTGCAGCTGGGTCGGTTTGGAGTAAGAAGGCAATGGCTTGCGATACAACATTGATGACTGCGGCAAGTCTGAAGGAATAAACAGAGAGAAAGATGTAGATGCAGGGCATCTGAAGCCTATCTGTGCAGATTAGCAGCCACAAAGCAAAGCCTTGCTTATGCTAGTGTGTGCAAAACTGTATGCATAGCCTTGGTGTGAAGGCTAGAACTGCCACATCCCCTATGAAGATGCTGTGTTCCCTGAACAGGCACTAGAAGGTGTGCTAATGAAGCAGCTGCATGTAATGCATACACGTTGTATAGGAAAACAGGGAGACGTGTCTAAGTGTGGCAAATGTAACTGGATGTGTGTATACCGCAAAACGTAGCGTGTATTTTTGGTGCCTGCTGTAGCTTCAGCAAGGCCGCATGTGCTGTTGAAGCGCTTGACGTAGGCAGCTACAAATTGGCGATAGATAACAAGAGCCTCTGGTGAAAGTAGGTATTGGCGAGGCGGTGTGCAGTCATGGCAGTTGTTAATAGCCTGGAGGACTGCAGTCAAGCTGCGCATATGCTCTGGAAGCGTGGCAAAGGCCTGTGCACTCTCAGTCAATGCATCGACATTGAGCCTTGACACCTTTGGCACGCATATCAGGAACCGGTGATAGAGGCCATCATCCTCAGCGATGATCAGCGGCAACACTTTGCTGATGAAAGGGTTTGGTTGTACAAAGCCAAAGATGCAGGCATGTGCCTTTGCAACAGTCTCCCAGTGCAGAGTATTTCCTTGACCTGTGGATGCAGATGGAGGCATATGCAATGCTTGTGGCATGCCACAGGACAGACGGCCTATATTATGCCATTACGACAGGAATAGATGCTTGGGAAGGTGTCCGGTGGGAAATGTTGCATTGGTTTACGAGAAGCTATTCCGCTTGCTGTGCATGCGAATGGTGCAAGCAGGAGTTGCAACATTGGCAATGGATTGGGTAATGTGAAAGTGCACAGTGTGTAGTACCAGTGCTAAGGGCTCACATATGACCCACATAATCAAATTGGTATAACCCTGTTGGTTGTGCACCTATAGAGTGGACTATGACATAGTGATGTGCCCAGTGTACCTGTGGTTCTAGTCCAGGAACCAGCATCAAACAGTCTGCAGAAGAGGTGCTGGTCGGCGCTGGCCTCTGCATTCCTTTTGTCGAGACTTTCTAACAGGCCAGCAAGTTCATCAGAGGCCAACATCACACGGCCACTGTTTGCTATCAGCTGTCTGCTGAAGCCTTCACGTGTGAAGTCATCCACAAGAACTTGCTGTGTTCAGGAGCCAAAAACTGTGTCTAGTGGATGCTGCACAACTAATTGTAGACACTGTGTCTTACCGGAACCTGCCGGCGCAATGCACAGGGCAAACAAGTTGACAGGCTCCTGATAGCCCGGCAGGGGTCCAACAGAGGCGTCTGGTCCCATTGCAGCAGCAGCTGTTACTTACAGGCCAAGGAGGGCAAATTCAGGTGGTGCATTTGCAGCCCTGGCGAGGGTTATGATGCAGGTCTTCAAAGGGTCTCCAAGAGCACCTGTCCAGGGGAAGTCTTCCTCCATGGCCTCTAACACGGCCTCCTTAATAGATTGGTACATTGCACCATTGTCAACAGCACGTAGTCGTTTAGCCATCACTGAATGGGCCGAAGCACTGAAACTACAAACTACACTGATTGCATGGCAGTTGCTGGTTTTTATCTAAACCACCAGTTGACATAGTGTACATACCTGTGGCCATGCCATGGTCACCAAGCAGAGCAGTGTACACAAAGACTATATTATCTGCTATTACACATAGTTATGCAGACCTCACAGTGCAATGTGATGCCCTGATCTGCTAGCAACTGGATATGGACTTACTGCAGTAACGCTGCGGGGCACATGTGAAATGCACATGTGAAAATAATGCTACACATCACCGAAAGAAAAGTGTGAAGGGCAGAAGTGGCTGTACATATGTGCAGCTGAGATGTGGCTGTAAGTACGTAGCTATGGGAGTTGCAGACAGATGCTGCAGTTCCATGAAGACACATGCTTAGCGATGGAGCGGCAGCATCTGTTTCAGGCTTATTGGCCCATCATCAATGCAACGCACCCTTCTTTCCCTATCGTCCACCACATGGTAATGTCAGAGGTGTTAGCCTGGTGTGCTGCTCATATCAGCATAGGCTGGATACAGGCAGCAACAAAATATAGTTTATTCCTGCATACACAAACACTGTGTCTGCGCATTGTAGATCCTTGCATGGAGCTACGCATAGGCCCGCTCCCCCCGCCTCCCTTTCCTGATGACACATACAGAGCCTCCAATGCAACAGGTGTGCACAAAATTACACGTATGCAGACCAATGTCGGCGAGAGGCACGCCATCACCAGACAACATGGTATACGAGACTGCCAAGCAGAACAAACACAGGTGGCTGAGAGACATATGGAGAGCATAGTACTGTTGTGAGACTGCCTGTATGCTGCTGTAGGAATAAACTGCTATATAGGGCCAAAGTAGGCTGCGACAATTGGCAGCCTGTGCACAAAAGTATAGGGGGGGAACATTCCAGGAAGCCAACAATGTGGTGCGCTGTTAGCCACAGGCAGGCTGTACCAGATTGTGGGGGGAAAGTTCAACTCCAATAAAATCTGCAAGCCTGAACATGGCTAATGTGCCACTTCCTGTAAACAACTTGGAATATCTGGTGCGGTACTACACATGGGCACTGCCCTACACCTCAATAGCGAAATGGCTCACATCTAACAAAGGTACTATAAGGAGTGCATTGCCGGGGAGAGGTTAGCATATACACGTGAAGCAATGTGAATGTGTTCACCCACACTGTGGTCCAGGGACATTGTCTTTTGCGCAAAGGGACTTTGCCTACAAGTTGCAGGATGGCACATTCTTCTACTCCTTTGAGAAAATGGCGGAGCTGAAGGCTGCTGTGAAGAAGCATGTGCCTGTTGCAATTATTGTGGGGGCAGTGTACAGTGAGCAGGTAAGGTTTGAGGGGGTCAGCATAAAACACAAATGTTGGGTTCCACATTGGAGGCCACACATGTAGAAGGTTAATAACCACAGCCACAAGAATGTCAGCTATAAGTAAGTAACACCTGCTAGTCATAGTGAACATGTTGTTAGCACAGGTGAGCACCAAATGTGGAAAAAGGCAGGGGGCATGGTGAAGCAGCAAACATGCAGGAGTCCCCACCCCCTTGCTTGTTGGCAACAGCAAGGCTTGCCTGTCCAACTACAGGAATGACAGCTGCATTTCTATCTGGTAGCCACCAACCAGCTGGTGGACTAGATAACAAACAAATATGCATGGGAGGAGGTCACTAAGAAGCAGATGTGTTGGAGGTCAACATTGAGGCCTCACTGAAGGTTAATCATGACTGCCACAAGAATGTCAGCTATAAGTAAGCAATACCTGCTAGCCTTAGTAAACATGTTGTTACTTGTATACTGCTAATACTGTATTGCCTTGTAGATAAAGGACAACAAGAATTGCAGCCTTCTCCCTGTCACCAGGCAGCTGCCTGTGGTGGACCAGTAATGAACCAGATGCATTAGGCTGCTTGTGTTGTCTGCACCATCTATGATAGAGCAGTAGATATAGAGGCTATGTACATGCATGCAGCATCTCTGGGTAACAAGGACCAGCCACACGGATTTGAATTCTGGGCAAAGACACACTGATGTCGGAGCAGCAAATGCATGCATGCCATGAGTAGTACCATATAGTATTAGTATAGTACCACACTCCTATGCCAGGATTGGAAGTGCACACTACTGCGTATAACATTGTCTTGTATATATGCAATATATATAGAAAGTATATAATAGGTGTCAGTGAAGGCATAATAACAGGACGACGATATATAAGTCACATTGATGTTTACTGTCGCATTTATCATTGCTAAGTGTTGAGCACTAACACACATGCACGCACACACAAACGTATAGCCCTGTGTACAGACTAATAATCAGCAATATGTACAGGAGCATTCCGCAGCTGTACATTGCCGCCAATAACCACATATAGCTATGTACCAAAGTCCATACAGCGCTGCACACACAGATGGGCAATTTACTGCAGAGAATGCCTGTAGCCTTTGATTCCATACATACTGTCAAGTAGATGGATATACATAAGCGCAGGCACACACCAAAATCTCTTCATGCACAAGTGAACACACATACAGACACGTACCAGGGCACACCTGGGTACACACACACACACAAGAGCTGCGGCATAAAAACTGCACAAAAGCATTACAGCCTACCTCTGCCATACAGCCATTAGACAATGCATGCCAAGGAACAGCTGACAGAGGGTTCATTTCCTGCCTTCCTGAAGTAAATAACACAGCATGCACAACCTACAACCAATGCTCGCTTGGGGAAGGTTTGGGGGGTTGGGGGCAGGGCCCCCGCAATGTGGAGGGCCTTACAGCACCGCACACAGGCTCCCTTCCTTCCTGCACCTAAATGTGCCGCTACATAGACAGCCGCCCGCCATCTAGGCTCTGTACTCTTGTGCACACTTACCTGGTAGTGTTTGTTATTCATGTCTTCCACACTCTGTGTTGGTTAACCATGCAGCTCCTTCAGCCTTACACGTTTCAGTTGCTGTATAGCTACCATCACAGGCCTACATTCTGCGAAGAGTCGTGAGATTGCCCAACTAGCCAGCTAGCATGAATCTCGCACGCAGAGCATCATAGCTACCGCATCCGGTCATTCCAATTCGCTAGATGATAAGAGGAACGACTACACTGCAGAAGAGAGCGAGACAAGGACCGGCGCACAGCGCCATCTCGCTCAGGCTCGTCCACACGTGACGATGATCATCTGCCTCCCCATGCCGGACAAGTGCGGGGCGCCTAGTTCACGTCATGGTCTGCGTCAGTTCGACGACAGGATGCGTCCTAGTCCTTGCGCAACACTTGCGCAACCCCAGCGGGCCTCCGATACATGAAACCAGAGCCAAGTTTTCTGCTGTATTGCATAATCATTGGTGTGACAGGCGACCTGTACAGTAGAGAGATCTGACAACACTGTGGTATGTTATTGCACAACTATCCAGGCAATTGTTAAGAAACTATGGGCGCTTAACTTGTATTCGATTGTAAGAGCCTATCTAAACACTGACAGGCACTAAAAAGACTATTTTAGCGAACAACTTATTTCTAATCGATCTGACGTTCCAAGTCGCTATCCTAGACATTCTTCTTCCGTTCTTGTTCGGCTGCGCCATCGTTGGTCGATCGGTGGGCTGTCAGGCTGAGGACAAGTCACCCGACGCGATCTGTCACGCTGCCGCCATTTTTCTCACCTCTCAGCAGGTTGTACCAAGGAACAAGGATAGGGAAACGTTGACAATATACCAAAGATGTTTCCTGGAAAGTATATGCTCCTAACTATAACTCCTTCCCAAAATAATATTCAAAAACGTAATTCTAATTAGGCGTACTTAATACTGCGTGTGTATCACGTGACCTATCGTCCCGCCCACACATGAAAATTTAATTAATTATTGACCCAGAAAAGTGTATCACGAATTGTTGCTATTCAGCATATAGGCACAGTGCCACATTTTCCTCTAGAACCAAAGTGGAACTTTTAGGATTGGAGCACTGTATATATGATAGCCAGCAAAATGTGATGCTGCAACGAACACATACATGGGATGGGATGCTCACCTACGTAATGCATCAGTCAATGACACACACTTTATAATGCAATTATTATCTACAGTATCAATTTTGAAGTGTATAATTTTAATCAAAGTGGGATAATTAAGTATAGTTGGCTTGTGTTTTGACTACAAAAGAAGAAATGCTGCAATGGCTGATTTGTTGCTCAAAACCATTTGCATGGAGCATTACATGTTGCATGTCACATACTCCTCGTCTCCTTTCTCCATCTTCACAGTTGAAGCAGGTCCCATCCCATATGCTGGATTGGCTTGCAGCTGGTCCAAGAGATTTGGGTCCTCGTACAGAGCATCCTTTGTGCTGCAGCAAATGTTGAATACGCAGTTTTACATGTCGAGCACATCCATACATGTATATAAATATATAATATTTATATATATATAAGCATAGGCACACCCAACCTGAGTGCTGCTATATGTATATATATACATAGCTAAGAACTAACTCAAGCTTGGTAGTTCCTCTCCTTTTGGCTCTGCACAGCACAACTAGAGCAATGACACCTGCAATGGCTGCTGTGAGCAGCACACCACCGATGAAACCACCTGTTGCAGCACCTGCGACAGCACCTGCAGAGCCAGCTACAGGGGAATAGACGTTTAGTTGTACATAAATGGTACACACCGTTCATTTTGATAACAAATGTATCAATCTCTCACAATAATAACTTAATATAATGCAGTGGGAACAAGTATACGGTGTGCAGGAATGCAATAAATGATTCTATCAAAGGGATTTCCGTGTCATAATATTGCAAAATCATGAGGCGTTCATTAACCTGGTGAAGCTTCTGCTGCTGGAGTCACTTTGAATTGAGCCATGATAGAATAGTTACTCATCGCTCCCTTTGAGTTGATGGCAGCCACTGACACATTGTACTCTGCATTTGGCATTAAGTCTAGCAGCACAACTCTGTTGCATTCAGTGTTCACTGTGTGGTAGCCTCCAGAGCCTGTGCTCAATCGATACCTTGCGCGATACTGCATTGCCAATTGGTCACATGTCCCCGAAAAAGAGTGAGTCCAGGACACCACAGCAATGCCAGCAGTTGCAACAGCAGACACGTCATTCGGAGGGTCAAGACCTAAAAAGCAACAGCATATACGTATGTGCATATAGGGACAGGTTCAGAGAAGAAGCAATTAAAGACAAATGATGTTAAGAAATGCACATCAACTGTTGCAATTGTACCTCTCTCTGATCCTGTACAATTAACTACAAGGACACTGCTGCTGGCTTGCCCTTGATTGTTGACAGCTACTACCCTGACATTGTAAGACAGGGCACCAATGCACAGTGACAGAGTGTAGAAACGGGTTCTGATGCCAGTTGCATTTCCTGGGTCTCCAGGTATCCTTAAGCTTGCTGGTTCATACTCAATCTCATAGCGGATGGCTCCATTAGGGTTGAGTGGGGGGAGCCAGTTCAGTTCAACAGTACTCCCAGTTGGGGTTCCAATCATGGTCAGCATTCGAGGTGGGGAGGGGGCTGTGGAAATATAAATATTATATATGATGAAGGTCCATGGAATGAAGCTATCAGAGACTCCTTTAGAGAGCAGAGGGTGCATTAGCCTCCTTATACGGCTATATCGCATCCCTTCATAAATTTAAACAAAGAAACTCCACATCAATGCCTCCTCTCCCTCCTCTGTCTTGTAACCTCAGCTTTGCCTCCATTGAAACACATTTCTAAATACATCACTTATGTGCAATGAAAACAGATATCCAATTTAAAGCAAGAGCAATCCTATATACTATAACTGTCTATGGCAACTTTGTACACATTCTCATAGAAAATCTCTCACTCACCACTTTCCACAGTTGTCACATTCATCTCCCTTGCCTCACTACTGACTGATGCTCCATTTGTAGACCACACTCTGATCCTGTAGGTTGTTCCTGGTTCCAGACCACTCAGTGTGACACTAGTGACCCCTCCCACAATTCTCTCATACTGTGGAGTCACCACTGGGGGAGCTCCTAGGTCCTGTCTCTGATAGCTCACATAGTATCCTGTAGCACCCGACACTGGGGACCAGGAGACACTCACTGTTGTGGTTGTTGTGGCTCCAGATGTCATTACCATGGAGGGCGCCGACAATGTGCTAGCTGTCAGTGACAAAAAGAGTGATCAATTCAAGTAATCAATAATGTAAAACATATGCAGCAATACTATACATATACAGTATACATATATAAAGTTGCCACATATTATATTACCTTGATATGCATTGAGTATGATATCGTAGAGACTCATTGCTACGTATTGATACCAAAAGGGGGGGGCACAAATGCACCGGCTTACGAGCGGGGTAACGTAGCAGACAACTAATTCAGTTCAGAACGTTTCGGCCACGGAGGCCTTCGTCAGCTGATAGACTGAAGAGTACATTGAGAAGTGCGTTTAAATAGGTGAGGAATGTTGACATGACAAAGGGAAGGTGTAAAATGCGTCAAAGTGAAGGTGTGGATCAAGGAGAAGTGTGAGGGGGGATCAAAGTGAAGGTGTGGATGAAGGGGAGGTGTGAAGGTGAGAACAAGTTGTCCACCTCAGTGTACAGAAAGCCAACACATACTGACCGTTACCTACCCTCCCACTCCCATCACCACCCAAGGATGCTCACAGGTGTGATGCAGTGCATGCGAAAACGGGCCCACCATATCTGTGATGAGGCCAACAAACAGGCAGAGTTGCATCACCTGGAGAAGGTCTTCATAGCCAATGGTTACCCCGAGGAAACAGTGAAGAGGACCTTCTCCTCCGCAGCCAAAACCAGGGAGAAAGACACAAGTGCAGAAGAAGACCCAGTGCAGCCTATGTTCCTGCCATATGTTAGAGGAGTGAGCGAGAAGCTGGAGAAAGCATGCGCACCTCTAGGGGTGAAGACTATCTTCAGACCCCAGAGGACACTGAGGCAAACACTGATGCAAGTGAAGGAAAGGATCCCAATGGAGAAGAAGGAGAAATGTGGTCTATGAAGTGCCCTGCCATGACTGCCAGCTGACGTACGTTGGGGAGACAAGGAGGACCATGAAGAAGAGACTGACAGAACACAGGTATGCTGTCAAGACTGGAGATCCCAAGAATGGGATAGCAGTGCATGTGCAGAAGTCCCCGCACACCATCGACTGGGGAGCAGCAAGGGTCCAAGCCACTGCCATCGGCTACTGGAACAGGAGGACAATGGAGGCCATTCAGATCCGCAGGAGGAAACAGTCAATGAACCTTGACTGTGGCTTGCATCTTTCTCCTGTATGGAACCCATTTCTTGACCCCACTTAGAACACCACTGACCATGGTATCTTACCCTCACACCTTCCCTCCATCCACACCTTTACTTTGATGCACCTTCACACCTCCCCTTCATCCACACCTTCACTTTGATCCCTCCTCACACTTCTCCTTGATCCACACCTTCACTTTGATCCCCCCTCACACTTCTCCTTGATCCAAACCTTCACTTTGACGCATTTACACCTTCCCTTTGTCATGTCAACATCCCTCACCTATTTAAACGCACTTCTCAATGTACTCTTCAGTCTATCAGCTGACGAAGGCCTCCGTGGCCGAAACATTCTGAACTGAATTAGTTGTCTGCTACGTTACCCCGCTCGTAAGCCGGTGCATTTGTGCCCCCCTTTTGGTATGCATTGAGTATACCACAGTCGGATATCTTGGGATACTGACACTATGCATATGGATAGGTGTGTGCACTGTATTACATGTGTGTGCACATGTAAATCACGAACAATCATCTACAGTAGCTGTCTATTCTATTTGCATTAGGAACAGACCTTAAAATAAAAGTCACAAGAAGGGGTGGAGCCAGTTGGCAATGACATTAGGGCTTGCTTTAATTTTTGGGCACTTGGTACCAGGAATTAATAGTCTAATAGGCAGTAACAATTAGTTCACATCTATTGTATTAAGGAAATTTAAAATGTCTTCTGTCAAAACAAGTAGTGATGTGACAAATGGCAGTAATCACTGGATATTACGCCAACCTGACCAGGTCAGTATAACTGATACCATGGCCAGGGGGACACGAGGTCCTATTTGCGGCAACCAGTGATCGCCTCCCCAGTCATCACAAATCCCCATCTGCCTACAGAGCGCTCAGTCACGCCTTGACTGCTAGCCTCTACCTGTTTCTATTGAAACCACAAGTGTTTCACTTGGGGTGGATTTAGAAGCAGCCAGTCATCCGGTTCAACCATCAGTACGCCACACTGATGAGCCCCAATCAGGGCGAAACAGCTGTCTGTGGCTCTTCCATCTTTTGGGATGACTGGGGAGGCGATCACTGGTTGCCGCAAATAGGACCTCGTGTCCCCCCTGGCCATGGTATCAGTTATACTGACCTGGTCAGGTTGGCGTAATATCCAGTGATTACTGCCATTTGTCACTAATCCCCAACACTGGGTAATGTGTACAAATCCCCATCTGCCTAAGTAGTGATGTATGGATGGCACCCTCCAAGACCATCTCTATTGGTCTGCACCCATAAGGGAATACTCTTAGCTTGCTGTGATACCGCTCACGATCCTTACAAACAACTACAAAAACAACTAGCAGTTACAACACAAACACACAAGGGTCAAATCACATATCAACTATTCGTTGCTTCTAGCGAACAAATATTCGAATTATTCCTCCCGTTTGCATGGTTTAGCACCTATTAGATCAAAGGATAAGCAGTACACAGTGTACACACATATGTAAGCAGTGACTAAAGACAACTGATTCTAAAAGACTATGTTCTTGTTCAAATAAACGATTGCCGGAACATTCTCCAAATTGAAACACTGTACCTGTATAACTGTGAGACCAGCAGCATAGAAAAGAGCCTCTCAGATGACGAATACACAGTAGAGGTAATGTTGACGACACCCTGATGTTATTTGATGCGGATTTCACTCAAGTAGGGTGACAGTTACGTTGAATGTAACTGTCACCTTTAGCAAAGTAAACTCAGCTCCTCATACGAATGTAGCGTTTGTTGTGGAAGGGTCTGGTTGGTAAATTAGCCGATCAAGTTTGAGAGCCTTTTCATGATGTCACAAGCGAACATGAATATTCGAACTTGTCAGAATATCAGGCTCCCAAACGAATATCCGACTGTTTGGTTATTCGCTCGACTCCTACCTGTAATTTGACTGAAAATAGGTACAAGCGGCTACCAATAAAATTACATGAGTACTCTGTTTATAGACTTCAATTTACTGTATACGTAGTACACACATTTAGTGAGTGCATATATAAAAAAAGTGAATCCATGCTCAACCTTGCTTTAAAATAACCGATACAGGATCATACACTTCCAAGCATTAATGAATTACTCCCTTATTACATACACATATATACACACTATTTGCCATTCTCCTGCGACATGTGTTTGTGTGCTTGTACAACAGTCATTGTACTTGCTATGTCTTTAGTTGCCTAAGAGGCTGTGTGGACAAGGGAAACTAGTGTAGATAAGAATGAAGAAATAAAAACAATGTAACACTACATTTACAAACTCCTTGCATGCACACATGTTGGCTGCGAGACACTATGCTCAGAAATCAGTCTGAAAAGGACTCCCTCAAGTCTAAATGAAGCACAGAGCATAATACAATTGTACAGTAATGAATACTACAAACACTGTTTTGCAGACAGATTGGTACAGGAACTCATATTATAGCCAATTGAGTTATGTGTGGAACTAAACCCACCTCCATTCATAACATACACTCCAATCAATGCTGACTGGCCACCATTTACTCGGCATTGCAGGTCTTGATTCACGTATTTAGGATCATCAGTGAACAAGTGAATACTGGTATGTCCATTGAGTGGAGGGTCTACGCCTACAGCACCATTGTTTTCACAGACACGACCACACCCTCCACAGGGCACAGGTTGATTGGATCCATCTCTGCATACTGCTAGTGCTCCTCCAACACTGTCATGCCATGTTACTTGTGCAGCCTGTGGGTCACCACCGTAGCAAGCAATGTGGTCACGTCCAGTGCCGGCTGAAGGATTCGTATTTCGTGGGGTGTTGGTGTGTGTGAGTGTGGTGTTGGTGACAAAGCTGTTCCTGGGAAAGAACACTTTTAATCCTCCATTCTCATTCAAAAAAGAGAGACCATCTGTAGGAGTAAGGGTGAACAGACAGCAACACACGCACTCAGTCACAAACAACAGGCTACTGTTACACTACATGCTATGTACGTATATAGAGGAATAAGTATCATGAAATGTGTGGTTACAAAATTCTTTAACAGCCGGCCAAGCTGAGGGTTCAACGGAAAAAGGGGGGAACCCCATTTCTTCTTTTCATTTGATGCGGATGTCCACCAACAACAGTGGGTGGGCTCTGGAAAGAGAAGGCATGCATCTGTATACCTGACATCAGCCAGATATCCTGCTCCACCCTGTGACATGGCAGCTGAGGGTTTGCTGTCACCAATGTGGGTTGTATATTTCTGCAAGCTGTTGTCTTGATGCCCGCACAGGCATGAGGATGATATGCATGCAGGCAGCTTAAACGCCTGCTTGGGGAGGAAGTGTGGGATAGTAGCTGACCGGTGGCTGTGTACATTGCAAATCCCATCATCCAGTCAATAACTTGGTCACTCATGTCTCGCTTTTTAGCCTTGACATCCTTCTCCTTGTCAGTAGCCACATCAAAGTACATCTCGCACAGTGCTTCAGGCAGCAAGTCACTTGAAGAAGTTGCCTTGTAGTCGGGACAAGGCGCCATGTAATCCTAAGGCTGCTATGTACTGGACATACGTACATATGCAGCAGGCAACACCAGCACCCTCTCAGAAGCAATCCCACATTTTTGAGTCAGATCAAATTCCAAATTACTGTGTAAAGGAGATCTACAGCATGCAAGGCAGGAAGAAATTAACAACACAGTTCATACCAAAGAAACCAGCCGAGACCAGCAGGCACTGTGTGCGAGCATGCTCGCTTCCTAACCCTAAGTGCACTTTTGCTAATTACATACCAGCCATGAGGTACAAGCTAGAACTGTCCATGCTTGCATGGCGCATGCACGCCTCGCTATGCGCTCTTTGACACCATTTACCAGGGTGCCTATGCTAGCTAAGGTGTACTTGCTCCTGCTCACAATGACACTGCGAACCTCAATTAACCTATTAAACTCTAGACAACTGCATTCAACTTCATTAAACCATTTTAAGAAATAACTCCATTCTTTAACCTAACATTGAAGATACAGGTAGTCACCAGCTGGGGGAGCCCCGAGTAAAGTACTCACACCAACCTTTAACAGTCTCAAGGTAGCTGAGTAGAATGATGACCAAAGTGCAAGTGGAGTCAAGGAACTAAGCGAGTCCACCCAGGGTGTGATGTGACTTATAAATATAGGCGTGAATAGTAATATGTGCAAATTAAAGCATGGGGGCATAGTATGTATGTCCAGTGACAAGCGCAAGGAACATGTGGCTGGCATGGCACATTCCAGTCTGCAGGAGGGGTGACGAGAAGTCTTGCAGTAATACGTACCAAATAGCACCAGACAAATTCAGATTAATGTCATGTCATGTGACTTTGGCTCTTCGGAAGTGTTACACCAATGAATCACTTTGCCTCGGCTGTCATCTTGGACTTCTGATCACTTACTGGTGTGAGCACAATCGTACCCGTCCCTGTAATAGCGTCTGAGGAGCTTGGCCACACCGGCTTTAGTGGCTACATGCCCTTCTTCTGTCAGATTTCACACAATTTGCTGCAAACTCATTGCAGAATGGTGATAGAACAGAATCCTCTGCTTTACGTAGTCGGAATAAACCATCTTCAGCTTCACGCTATAGCAGAAGAACTGTTTGTTGAGCTTCTAGCAAGGGCAAATGGACCAGACGAGTTTGAGCCACTATGTACATACATACTTGCCCTTCACAGTGATTTCGTCTTTCGAGTCTACACAGACAGTTGACCACATGTTGTGCTTCTGACCGATCAGACTTCTAACCGACTAGGAGACAGAATCAACTTTCAAGTTCAGTTTAGCTCAAGTGGATTTGATTCTACAGTTGTGCCCAGCCCCATGGAAAGGGTCAATTAGCAGGACCAGAATACATACACTAGAAAGGTAATACTATTCTATGTACATACATACGTACTTATGAATGTACGTACATATACATAGCATCTATACTGCTCACAGTGTCATATTTGGAACGAAGCCTTCCTTTTGGGTAGAGCAAAGTTGGATTGTGCTAGATTGAGAGTCATCAGATACACACACACACACACACACACACACACACACACACACACACACACACACACACACACACACACACACACACACACACACACACACACACACACACACACACACACACACACACACACACACACACACACACCTTTCAGCTTAGCCCCTAAGGCTGTGCTTCACCCTCTAATGATCAATCTATACTTCGAACATTCTCTGGTCATGGCCCATGGTACTATACATAACTCACTTGTGACTGTTACTGAGTGGGTTACTGATGCCAGTTGTGTGCTGCTGTCCATCACTGTGCAGGTGTAGTCCCCAGTGTCATTGTCATTGCGCACATTCACCACCAAGATGTTGCCCTGTTGGACCTTGGCTGCCCACTCAGGATCAACTGCTCCTGCATCACAAGAGCCCCCAGGACAGGTCCACTGATAGCTCAGCACAGTGGTGGATGGCACTCCTACAACTCTGCACACCAAAACCAGGGTGGTGCCTTGCTCCACCATAGCAGTGTTGGGGTAGGCATCAATGACAACTGTATGTGGAGTGGGAAGTACACTTGCATTGCTGGAATTCACATATTGTTGCATTGTTTCCTGTCAGAACATATTATACACTCAGCCGTAGGAAGCAAAACATTAAATTTAACTTCACACCAACATAGCATGGGCAAGCAATTAATATAGTGTGTATACTATATGCATCTAGCTACAAATCACAAAAAGAACTTTTACTTTGAAAAGGGAACTGGGCTGAGTAACCCTGCCAACAGGAATACAAGACGTGTTCTTCTCTTGGGATCAGTGCTTGAGTGAAGCCAAGGAATTACGGAGGGCAAAGTCCAAGGCACTCAGCAAACAGACACAACACAAACACACACACAACTACTACTAAACCATTGTCTTGCATTTGGCCACTTGTTTACTTGCTACTTCTTATCACATTGATAAGTGAAGTGGAAACCTTGGACTGGCCATTGGGAGAACCGCATTTTATGAAGTCCATGTGAACAGGGCTTTGGAGCAACGTGTGTGGATGTGCTGGAAACATTACTATGTGAGACTTCACACTACACACATGTTTCAGCTAGGATAGGACGTTTGGATTCACTACGTTATTGCACAGGTTTACATATATTTGTCTGTGTAGGAGTACTTACACAGCAGTAAGAATAGCCTACGCTAGGTAGCTACGTAGCTCTTCGTTCCTTAGTTCAGAAGAGCGCATCGATCGCATTGGAAGAGCCAAAGAGTGACTGGAAATACCCCGTTCTACTCTATGACATCTAGATATGATATGATATAGAATGATTAGTGGCCCGTTCTATCTTGATGGCCCTAGAAAAAGGTTTAGTGGCCTATAGGAGGAAGCTTTAAGAGCCGACTGACATGCTAAAATAAGCAGATAACCACTCGCTACTACACTGGCCTGAAGGGTGGTGACAGTGTAAGCGCTGTAACTTCATATCTTGTTTACAGGCTTTAATTTATACTGATATACGACAGTATATAGTGTACTTTTAGTGTATGGGTGTGACTGATTGGCTATTGTACCGGTTCTTACCTTGAGCGGAGTTTTGTGCCAGAACCACAATGCTGAAACCTTGGGCGGAAGGAACGGGGGAGAGTCGAGTGAAAGTGATTCGCTAGTCCCCCCGTGGAACCATTGACAGGCCTCACCAAATGCGACGGTGGTTACTTACCACTCAGATCGACGAGAAGCATGAGCATGCCTAAGGCTGTCTTCCGCATGGTGCCACCACGTCTAGCGCTGATCTCCCTCCCATGCAAGCGGAGTGAAAGTTCTACGTTGATTGGTTGCGTATAAATTTAGTATGGTTACATAGGGTAGATTATGCAATATAATTTGTCTTAGGGCTTCTTTCCGGCGGGCGAGGTCGGTAGTCTGCATAGATAGAGGACATGCCAGTTTTTATACATACAACCTGTTTATGTGCAGCCACTTGTAGATTAGGCACATCAATCTGCAAATGGGACTAAATGATCAAAAGGAGCATAACGTATGAAGAAGGATTGAAAGAAGATAGAGGAGCAATGAGAAGCATATTCCAGCAGCTGCTCCACACAACCGTGAAGTTTTCTAAGACGTCTATCAGTGTCGACCACGATGCATTCTCGTCCACTCTTCATTTATACAGTGTGCAAACACACAGAGTTATACACACATTGGAATAAAGCATCTAAATGAAGGTAACGATACAACAGCTTAGTTCACTGATAACTGCGGGTCTGTAACTATATATGTAATTGCCCTGAAACTATTCAGCTAATATCCACTTGGCTTGCTACAGTATTCAACGCATGTTGTATAGTTAAACTCAGAGTTAGAGTTAAGAGAAAGAGGTAAAATTTGGCAATAGACTATTGCAACAGCATAAGTATGATTGTTTTTTTTTGTTTGTTTGTTTTTTTTTGTGAAGGACAAACCATCATTATAATTAGTAGGTACACATGCGCACTGCCTGAGATAACAAAAACAATACTAACTAGTAAGACATTAGCAACATGCTATTGGGTACACAGTATTGTCAGAATAGTTTGAGGTGGGAGCCATGCCCACACATTACACTGGACGGTCAAGGGGATCATCGCGCTCTTGCCTCACAGGCCTGTTCTGGGCAGATCGAGTGCCCCGGATACATATGATGGCCGATCTCAACAGAGAGAAGTTCAGAAGACAGCGGAGCTGGCCAATGACTTGATGGTAGGGCAGTGAACGCTTGTCAGCCAGGAGTGATGCTAGCCTTCTGTACATGGTGGTCGCTGCAGGGCCCATGCCCCCAATGGCAGAGAAGACTAGTGGGGTGAAGGATGAGTGCTCCACTTCAGTGACACGCTGTTGGTAACCTCTTCTCTTCTCATTTTCGTGTCTCTTGTACACCGACGACAGGGAAGACTTACAATTGCTGGGCGCGTAGGGATTAAATACCCTTACATCAAAAAATGCCCCCCGATGCTTGTCTCCCCAGAAGCCCTGAGCACGAACGTCAAGTCGTGCTCCATCCTCCACGTTAGATGTCCTGAAGTGGAGCCTCTCCCCTGATAGTGGTTGCAATTCTGGCTCAACCTCCACATTTGGACACACTTCTGAGAGATACCTGGCTGTGATGTCACGGATGTCATTGTGACGGAGCGCAGGAAATCCCCCCTGCATGCAGCTGAAGGCATGCTCAACAGTAAGCTGCTTGCCACAGGTGCACTTTGACTGCATGTATGGAGGCTTCCAGCCGTATCTAAGACATACAGCGTCACGAAAGGCCCCCTTGTGTAGGCTGAATCCTAGTTCAGACAATGGTAGGACATTCAGCCAGTTTGATGCTCCCTTCTCACTACTGCAGTCCATAACGTGCTGCAGGTCCGTTGGGAGCCTTGCACGCAACCGTGTTGCTTCCTCGGCCCATGCATGCCGCAGCTCGGCTTTGATCCGACCTTTGAGGCTTCCCTGCTCAGATGCAACACTCCTGGGGTAGGACTGCTCTTGCTGCAGGATGAGGGCTGTTAGAGGTGCAGTCACCCGCTGAGAGTGATTGAACTGTTGGTTGGCTGATTTGGTAGGGTTGGAGATACCCAGACCACCATGTCTGGTTGGGAGCGCGAGGAGATCCCTCTCCAGGTCTGTGAGACCACTCCGACCTGTGAGGGCAGGCAGAAGTTGGTGCCGTATGGCGTTCTCAAGGGGCATGAATAGATCGCTGATGTTGGGTACAGTCCTGGAGAGGTATGACCACTTGCTGGTGAGGCCGTGGGTCAGAGCAGAGTAAGCAGCGTGAGGCTGGCTAGCGGCAATGGTGGCAAGGTGTTCCACCTCTCTTGTCCATTCCTTAACCCTCTCAGTGACAAATGCCTCTACAAATGTCCGTGTCCCAAGTGCTGCACCGAGGTGTCTTTGGCCTTCCTTTGTGATCTGTACACCACTACTCCCAAAGATAGTCACTGCTTGATCTAGGTGTTCCTCTTTCACGATGAGCCATGACTTGGCAGCATTAGTGTGATACCCATATTCAGGTCCAATCCTTCTCAGTTGATCCCACCAGCATTTGAGTTGAGGGAGTTGACCTCCTGCTGTGGCATCGTCTGCGAACCAGACCTGCCTTGTGGAGCAGGATTCAGCTAAGCGGTGGATGAGAGGCAGTGTGGCAATGGCGTACATGGCCATTGCCAGTGGGTCTCCCTGTGTGGTACCCTCCTGCGAGTAGAGTATTTCACCGTCAACACAAAGGTGCGAGTGAGATCGATAGGTGTTCACAATCGCCGGTGCAATGGAAGGGCACACGTGGATGACATTCTGCAGGGCAACCTCCCGGTTTAGGCTGTTAAACGCATTGGTGGCGTCGACTAGGAGAATGGCCTCTGTAACCGGGTCCTCAAAGGTGAGCCTCATGGCATGCACCGCAGACTCGCACCCCCCCTGCTGTCCGGTACATACCTGCAGAGCCCCTGCAACTTGCTGCACATCCGGTCCCACAACAGCCAGGGTCGCCTTGCCTACAATTCTTCTGAGAACTTCACCTATCCCGATCGGTCTGACCCCCGGTTGTTTGTCAAGAGCCACCAGTCTGCATGCAGTGAGGGCTGTCAGGCCAGAGGGATCCACATATTGGCTACTCATACGTCTTGCCAGAGCTGCTACTGCTTCACAGAGTTCCGTGGACTCCCTCTGGAACGAGGACAACATGCGTTTCCAGCCAGCAGCATCGATGCCTGAGGGCCCAGCTGCCCCAGCGGTCTTCAATGCGGTAGCGTGGATCATGGGGCCATCAATCTGTTGGTAGATAATTGGATGAGGAGCTACAATGGGCACCTCATGCGTAGCCACGGCAGAGGGAATGAGAGGCTCTCCTGCGGGATGCTTTTCCAGCAGGACTTCATGCACTGTCTTTGAGCCACTCACACGATCATTCAGGTTCAGCTTGCTTCCTCTACCGTTGTTGGTGAGAAGGCGCATTGCAGACTTGATCTTGCCGTGGAACATCAACTTGGCGAAGGACTGAGCCAACCGTTCTTCAGATGAAGGCCCATGAGGAGCCGTCACAAGGCGGTTCTGAATAGTACGGCCCTCGGAGATGAGACCGTCCAAGTCACCAGCTGCCCATAGCTTCAAACGGCGTTCCATGCAGGCGATGTGCTCTTTCACTTTGGACGGTTTATGTGGCTTTTGGAGGAGGAGAGCAGGCATCGACATTACACACTTCAGGGCGATCGATTCCAGGGTTGATCCTTCCGCATAAGCGCGGAGGAGTCGGCTCAATTCAGCAACAAATGCCTTGCCCGTCCTCCCTGATGGTACTTTGAACAGGTTGTGACGCCAATGAATAATCTCAGCATACACCAAGTTAATCCTGCCCGCGAAAGTCGAACCCTCCACTTCTGCCCACATGAAATTAGGCTCTTGGACTACAGGAAATGTTGGAAGGGCGTATGCTTGATTGTTGTGCGTGCCATCTTGGTCAGTGACTCTGTCTGTTTGGGGGGGCGAGGGCACTACCACTGCTGGGTCCACGGGATCGGGAGTTGGCCGATCCGGGCCATCTAAGTGAAGATTGCTATTTTGTGGATTTGCTGGACTCACTGTCTGATCTGTCTCTTTATTGAAACAATTCCCGTGGCGACCTGGCAGACAAGCTGTACAAAATCGGCCTGATTTGCGGCAGACACAGTTTCTGCAGCGCCCACTACCGTTGCACCGGCAGCATTGGGGCATCGTAGACAAAATCCGTCTGAATCTGCAGAGGAAATCAGCTCACATAGGACGGCTTGTCAGCGCTTGTCCCAATCATCCGCCATTTTTCGCCCTCAATAGGAGTATTGACAGCATAATGTAGCACGCAGGCAATATTTATGTAGCAATGTATCAATGTAGCAAGCAGCCAATATTAGATGACACTTTAGGTCAGAAAGCAATGTACATGCAGTCAGAAAGGGCATACGGGTGCTACATATTACCTAGTTAAACTGGATGGCTACCACTACTAGCTATGTATATGTATAATTATAGCTGAATGGATTCATGTTTTCCTATACACTTATTACACACATCAAAGCTTGAAAAGCTATACATATATACGTATATATAATTATAGACATCACTAGCCTTTCATGTCATTCACCGTTATAATTTCCTTCTTCATTCGTTCCCACACACTACCACACTTATTGCACATTCTTTTTACTCAGCACACACAGCTAATGGCAGCTGACCTGTGCCTGGGGCTGCAAATGTGATCACACTCAATGTTTCCCCTGCACTCAATACCTCCAGTTTGTACTTCACACCAGACTAGCTCCAACTCAAGATGGTAAAGGTTCCACTTATAATTTTATCACATATAATTATGACACCTTAATGACATGTTGTGTACTATGGCTACTTCAGTCATCGACACACATCTATAATGCAATTACAGAACAATTTGAAGAGCATTAATACAAAAGTAGGATCATTAGGTACAGTTGGTTTGTGTTATCAACTACAAAAGAGGAAATGTTACAATGGCAGTAGTCCTGAACTGTTGCTCAAACACGTGTGCATGGAGCATTACATGTGCATAGAGCATTACATGTCGCATGTCTCATACTCCTCATCTCCTTTCTCCACCTTCACAGTTGAAGTGGGTCCCATCCCATATGCTGGATTGGCTTGCAGCTGATCCAAGAGATTTGGGTCCTCGTACAGAGCATCCTTTGTGCTGCAGGAAATGTTGAATAGATACTGTTAAGACATACGTACATATCTTTAGCTTTCTCAGCACATGGTCAAACATTACTCAAATAAATGAATTTATAATTTATGTACATGCATGCCATCACTGCATGAACCTGAGCACTGCTACTTAGGCCAATTTAGGTTTTTATATTATAAAATATGATGATGGCTGTGACTGTGCTAAGAACTCACTCATGCTTGATAGTTCCTCTCCTTTTGGCTCTGCACAGCACAACTAGAGCAATGACACCTGCAATGGCTGCTGTGAGCAGCACACCACCGATGAAACCCCCTGTTGCGGCACCTGCGACAGCACCTGCAGAGCCAGCTACAGGGGAACACTCATTGTAACAAATATCATATAATAATAGTATAATTTAATGCAGTGTGAATATTAGCGTGCAGTAATGCAATGTATTTACGATAACTAACAAGCTGTATACAACACGCACATGCTTCAATCAGGATTCAATTGCCTGACCTTTTATAGTGCAAAATCATGATGCGATCAAAAAAGTTTGAATCGAATGGACAAAAATGACTATAATAACAGAACTTAATGTAAACTGCAGCCGAAGCCTATAGCACAGATGTTGCAACTCTGAGCTAGCGCAGACAGCCGATTGTGGCCAGTTTGCCATTAGGACTAGGACTTAGGTCTACTATAATGGGATATATTGCACAATTATAGGTGAAGTCAAATTGCTAATACAGCACAAGGCAAAACTGAGTACTGTATCAGGCAACTCAACCTAACTCCCGTGTGGCATGAATACCACACGGGACTTTATCCAACTTTAGGCGACATGTATACCATGTGTTATACTTATGCCATACTTATACACAGAATATGAATGTGAAATATGCACAGATCGATGGTGAAATCAGCAATGGTCAGTTACATGTTGCGATGTGATGTGGCTTACTTTGAGAACCTGGACATGTTGGATTACCCATTGTAGTGGTGGAGGGTGCACTCCTGTCTCCCACTGAGTATGCACTCATGTCTCCCTGTGAGTTGATGGCAGCCACTGACACAGTGTACTCTGCATCAGGTACTAAACCTTGAAGCACAACACTGGTTGTGGTTGTGTATACAGTAGTAAAGCTGCTGGAAGCACTAGTGTCTCTCAGTCGGTACCTCACACTGTAGTTCCCCACCACATTGTCACACATTGAGCGAGAAGCTGCCCAAGTTACTACAGCAGTATCCTTGCCAATTATGGTCAATGAGACATCTGTTGGAGGCTTTGGCTCTGCAAAATCAACAAGAAAATGTCATTACAAACGGTGAGAGTGCCTGCCTGCATGCATGTGTACAATGATGTGCGACGTATGACTGAGTGCAACAGTAAGGTGCAAAATAATTCTGTGGGGTGCTGTATATTCAAGGAAGGAAGGTGCTTTTAGCTTCGTAACTTGGATTCAGTGAATGAACCACATTCAGATGAACTGTGCAACTGCGTGCATGACTTATGTAGATGATCACATGCAATCAACACCTCAAAATAAGAATAAAACTGTTATGGGAGTTAAGCTATATAGAATAAAGCTGTCTAGGAGTGAAGGTGAGGTGAAATGATCACCCTGTGTCCTTTACAACAATTCATGTGATAGTCAACGTCTTTCACCTGAAAGACAGGTTTTAGCTAGTTACAACTACCGTGGGGCCAAATTACAAAGCTGTCCTTTTTTACACAGAGGACAGCTGGACTGTGTGTCCATTTCACTACCTCCTGAGTTACCGTACTACAGTACCTGTGATATAAAGCAGACTCGGAGGAGTATGGGCCTACGGTTCCAACTGAGGTGGTGACAGCCGCTTCCACAGAGTACTCTGCATTAGGTGCTAAGTCGTGGAGCATAACACTGGTAGTGGAGGTGTTGACTGTGGTGTGTTCACCATTGCTACAATCTATACCCCGCATTGTAGCCTGAAATGACACAATCACACACTCTGGGTTCGGGTTCCTTCCAAGTCAAGTTAGCGCAGTGTTACATGATTTGGCTTCCACTATTACATTTGTCGGTGGAACAGTCATCATACAGAAAAGGGCAGTTTGGATAGTGCATGCATGTGTGTACATCCCAATACACACTACATGTCAGCTAAAATAGTGCCCAGTGACTACATGTGCACACACCTCAATGTCGTCACATAGCAATACAATTTGCAACTGTCTAGAAATCTACTGTAATAACGTATTTCATAATTGCAACCAGTAAAATGGCCTGTTGGGTTAATTAATGCCCCTAATGGTCTTTTGGGCATAAAGGGTTAATGCCCCACAGTTGGAGGGGCAGGGTCTGCAAAGCATAAAACAGTACTGCATGTACACAGTATACAGTATACATGTTTTGCTGCTTATCATGTACACGTGTTATACCTTGTAAATCAAACTGGGTTGGTTCCGTGAATGATCCAATGTCTCCAGCTGAGTTAATGGCAGCCACAGCCACAGTATACTCTGTATTGGGCACTAAGCCTTGAAGTGTAACACTGGTGGTTGGTGAATGTACTGTGGTGTAGTTACCACCTCCATTCTTCAGTCGGTACCTCACACTGTAGTTCCCTATCACAACACCACACATGGTCTGTGGGGCAGACCATGACACCACTGAAGTGTAACAATCAGCTCCATTCCTAACTGACACATCTGTTGGAGGCACTGGTGCTGCAGCAAAGCGACAAAAAGAACCACATGCACACTGAATGCCCAGTAATAGCTGGTACAACAAGGAACATGTACATATTTGAATATGTATACGTATATATATCACCTATAAGGTCACGTATTATATGCTGTGAATGAATGGTACGTAGGTGTGTAGAGGTGGTGAAGTGGCTTCCAGGTTTCTGTGCAATGAAATCTCCTGTATGAAATTGTACGGATATATATGTATGTATGTATGCCTGCGAGATTGCAATTCCTATTTAAATATAATAAAAACTTAATATCCTTGTATGTAAGTGAAGCCAATTAAACTTAGAGTTAGAATTATATATACCGTCCAAATTCAACCCTGCCACTTCAGAGAATCCACTCGTTCTTCCACACAGGTCAACAGCAGCCACTTCCACATCATACTCAGCACCAGGGTCTAGCCCTTGCAGTGTAATACTGGTGGTTGGTGAATACACAGTGGTATAGCCACCACTGCTTCCCCTCAGCCGGTACCTCACACTGTAGTTCCCTATCACAGCATTATAGTTGACTGTGGAGGGACTCCAAGACACAATAGAAGTGTTGCATTCAGTACCCATAACAGCTGATACACCAGTCGGAGAGGCAGGATCTGCAGTAGATAACCATTGGCATACGTGTATTTACATGAATCTGCAGCAAATCAATAAATTGAGTGTGTACGTGTTGTCGTGCAAACTAGTATATCTTCTATATATAAACTTAAATAATATAGAACAAACTAGGGAGGACTGTATATACTACAGCTGTTGAGTGAGGACAACACACTACACACTGTTAATGAGAGTGACCATGAACAAACAGTTCAGGACTGTTCAGTTACCTTGCAGAACAAATGTAAATGGTGTAGTAAATGCACTTGTGCCCCCACACGAGTTGATGCCGGCTACAGACATGTCGTACTTTGCATTAGGTGTTAAGCCTTGCAGTGTAGCACTTGTACTCGGGGAGTTGACTGTGGTGAGGACACCACCACTCGACCTTTGATATATCACGCTGTAGTTCATTATTGGATTGCCAAACATGGACATGGAAGCCATCCAAGTCACCTCAGCAGAATCACATCCAGTCACAGTCGCTGACACACCAGTTGGAGGTGTGGGGCCTGCACAGGATTAAGACATGGACACACATTGGTACATATATTATGGAATCAGTATAAATGAGCAAAAGCTAAGCTTAGCCGCAAGAGCACCGGCTGGAACTATATTATTATATATTGTTTATACGTAGGATGACTGCACGTGTTAACTGAAAACATTCACGAATGATGGAGGGGAATTGTCGAGAAGCGTTAAGCGGCAAACAGACTTATCATAATCCTTTTAATGCACCTTACCATATCTACGCGCTGTTCATTGCCTGACAATGTAGCATTTGACTAAATTATTTTTGAGAAAATGCATTAAACTGAAGTCTCATTTTGCTGCACGAGCTGCATAGTATATATATGCAGTAGTATGCACATTAAAGGCTGCACAAAGTTATGTGCAATTAACATTGGAGGCAGATTTAGTGAATGAACCACGTGAGGATGAACTGTGCAACTGAGCATGGATCATTGTCAACACCTCACAAAAGACATGATCATATGCAGTCGTACGCCTCACATATATAACATATACGGTGATAGGATGCTGACTTAGGTAATACATGTTTTTGTTTTCTTCTTCTTCTTTATCAGCTGCTACTCAAGAACACAGGGGGCTAATGGAGCGCTTTTAGGACAAAGTTACTAGAAAGATTGTGCTTTTACAGAACTGGCAATAATATCTAACAGCACAGTTTGCTCACGCTCAGCGACAGTTCTTCAAGATTTTCTAATATGAACCAACGCCACCGAAGTTCTTCGTGTTTACTTTAGAAAGGAAACACTGGCATAAAGCTCACCAAGTATCCTGCTATGGACTTCTTATTGATATCCTTCATGACTGGTTGACGCTTGTCTCAGTAACAGTTGGACGCAGTACATGTCAGCTACATATACGTAATGCCACTACTCAGAACTCAGAGACTACATGTGCACACACATCCCCGTCATTATTGCAAGGCTCGCAATAGAAACTCATCATTTACAACTGTCCAGGTGTCTGCTGGAATGCATAATTGCAACCAGTAAAATGGTCTGTTGGGCATAAAGGGTTAATGCACAATAAAAAATAAGGATGATAAGAAAACGCTTGTCTCAGTAACAGTTGGACATACTAACTCACCCAGTGTCAGGTAATCTTTACCTCCCCCAGTTTTGTCTCCACCCCAGTAAAGATTAATAGGCTAGGATACTTACCACTCTACTTTAAAAGTCTTAGTTGTTCTCAGTGCACTTCATCACAGGGAGGTGCTATCAAACCCAACAAGCCTGTTAGATTTAAAAACTGCCCACCCCTAATTGCTAGCATCTGGACTGTTTGCTCCTCACAAGCCCTTTTAGCAATGTTGTACCAGATATACCAATGTCCACCTGATACCAAAACTGCACATCCTTGCACCACGTGCGCTCAAACACTTTTGTTTCCTGTAGTAGTAGCTATTCTGTTGGCACACACAGTATAAGCGCACCAGACATAGCCAAACTACGCTATGATCGCCGATTAACACAGTAGTGGTAGACTTCAGCATACACTGCGATTGAAGGTCAGGTTTTTGGAGATACCTATCAATGCTTAGCAGACTCTGTTGTTAGTGGGAAGTCTTGTCCTGAAGTGGAGGGCATTCTACTAGCTTCTAATGTCTTTTATTCGCCTTGCAACCAAACTCCAGCAGCATTTTACACGGGGAATACTTCACACTGTGAAACCAAGCAAGTCAATTGTGACCTACTATATATAGCTAAAACTGGTTGAGTATTTACTTAGCATGGTCACAAACCCTTGTTTCTTTACTTTTTACGTCATCCCTGTATTTCCCTTTTGTATAACATTTTTATGCTTCTCTAGCAATTTATACTGATACTCACCAAGAAAGGTTCTTAGACATGTCAGGTTTTCTAAAAAAAAATGTTCTGTGCAAACAGTTGGCTGGGTTACAATAGTTACGCTTCCCTACCTCCAGAGTTACTTACCTGTGATAGTAAGCAGAGACTCGGAGGAGTATGGGCCTATGGTTCCAACTGAGGTGATGACAGCCACTTCCACAGAGTACTCTGTATTAGGTACTAAGTCGTGGAGCATAACACTGGTAGTCGAGGTGTTGACTGTGGTGTGTTCTCCATTGCTGGTATTCAATCTATACCTCACATTGTAGCCAGAAATCATGCCATCACACACTCTGGGTTCGGGTGCGATCCAAGTCACTTTAGCAGAGTTACATGATGTGGCTTCCACCATTACACCTGTCGGAGGACCAGTACCTGAGAAATGCCAAAATACTGAAAGGACATTTTGAAAGTGCATATGAATGCACAACTATGGCTGGATTTCAATAGCTAAAAATAGTACATAACTTACACACTATTGTTACACTCACAACTTAGGTATATATCTGCACACAGGTTAGGTAGGAAGTGGTGCAAGTCGTGTGTGCACATTTGTGCATGTACCACACACCTTGTCTGTTCCTTCCTGGACACACTGACACTGTGTTACTTTCTCCCGACCTTGAGCCTTGAGTGTTGACAGCCACCACTCTGACATTGTAGGTAAGGAACTCCTCTGGCAGTGTCAGATTGAAATAAAGGTCAGTGCCACCTTCTACCATTGTGAATCCAGGGGTCATTGCTGGTTCGTACTCAATCTCATAGCGGATGGCTCCATTAGGGTGGAGTGGGGGGAGCCAGTTCAGTTCAACAGTACTCCCAGATGGTGTTCCAGTCACAGTTAGCATGCAAGGTGCGGAGGGGGCTGCGGGTATGGCAGTGTAAATACGTACGCAGGTACACTTAAGGAGGGGGAAATGTGCTGACTCTATATACACACACACTGGTGCATATTTAAATGAGGGAACAGAGAAACAAGATACACATACACATACAGTGCAAGTTGCAATATGCAGCACGACTCTAAATAATGAATGAACGTATTAATGTACGTGACATGAAACGTTTTCCTCAGCGCGGAATCTAAGTAGGCAGTACACAAAAGTGTACGGTTTTAGTCCTCTCTCTGGTGAAGGAAGAAACGGGTTCTTTTTGTCTTGCTTTAGTATAATTATATGGTCTGTACTACAAATTCGTGCAAGGCTGGAGCTGAATGGAGTGTTGTTTAGGAGCAAAATCACAGGGACTACCCAAGGTTCACGAAAAGAAATGGTTCAACACTTCCAGCCTTGCAATGTCTTTTAGTCCTATTCCACCTTGATGCACGTCTGGAAACACTTTCCACATGTAGTGACAGTTCTGCTTCCCGCCATTTTTACGTCCTGATTCTGTGTGGATTATCCGTGGCCGCCTTATGGATTAACTGCATCTGACTGCACAAATATCCACGGCTGCCTGCAAAGATCAACATTGGAATTCCGGGGAAAATGTGAAGTTTTCAGTATATAATTATAATGCATTGCTGCTGTACACAAAGACGGTAAAGCAGAGTGAGAGAATAAACAGCAGGTGGCATCTCAAAAACAGTAACCCACTGAAGCATGTACAAAGCACTCACCACTTTCCACTGTTGTCACATTCATCTCCTTTGCCTCACTACTGACTGATGCTCCATCTGTAGACCACACTCTGATCCTGTAGGTTGTTCCTGGTTCCAGGCCACTCAGTGTGACACTGGTGTTGGTCCCCCCCACAATCCTCTCATACTGTGGATTCACCACTGGGGGAGTTCCAAGGTTCTGTCTCTGATAGCTCACATAGTATCCTGTAGCACCCGACACTGGGGACCAGGAGACCCTCAATGTTGTGGTTGTAGTAGCTCCAGATGTCATTACCATGGATGGCGCCGACAATGTGCTTGCTGTCAGTGACAAAAAGGTACAAAGTAAACAAAAATGTAAACATCATCACAAATGCTTTCTCAAACTAAATATGCAGCAATACTGTACATATGCATACAGTATATACATCCAGTTGTCGTGGGTAGTATGGGATATACATATTACCTTGATACATACTGAATATAGCACAGTTTGTGGGAGACATCTTGGGATAGGCGTGTGCACTGCATATCATGACAATTGCCTGAAGTAGCTGTCTATCCTATTTAAATTAGAAATCGAACAGACTGTGACTTTAAAAATGCGGTCCTTCCGATCTACATATATACGTAATTGCTGGGCACTTGGGCCCAGAAGGGACGGTTTAGCGATTAGTCCACACCTTAACAATAAGAAAGAACAGTAGATGATATCAATGTTTAGTGTGGGCATACGTGAGTGATACACCCGAAGCCTTCTGACTAAGATATACGTACGTACATTATTCACGCTACACTTTGAGAGAAATACATATACATGCAACCACAATGAAGGAGCAGGCATTTTGGATTGTAAAATAATGTTAGGTACTCAAAGACCCATTACAGTTACACTGTCAATGTGCCTGTTATACTATGTGACAAAATAACGTTATCGTTTTGTTTCAATATGTTCCATTTAAACAAAAGGGTTGGACCATTCTACGACTTCGTTACTTCTGTCACTCACAAGCGACAAGAGATGCACAGCCTGTATAAGAGACAACGTATACCCATCATGCGCAAAAAGGTACAGGCCACCAACTATTGCTGCAAATAGCCAGAGGAAGGTGTGACAGCTAACCACATGGGGACACACAAGCAGAAGTACAAGGAGACGAGGAGAAAGGGGAAGAATCACTGTCAAGCTATCCGCATAGGGGACTCTGCCACCTGGGCGCTAGCAGTACATGCTCATTCTAAAGGTCTTGCCATTCATTGGACCACAGTGCATGTCATTAACACATGCACCCATACCAGGAGATGCCTGCTCGAGTCCTGGATGATACAGAAGAAAGCCCTCAAAGCTGAACAGAGTGCTAGGAACACTTCCTCCTGTGTACAAGCCTCTCATTCATTACTCAAGACTTGCATGCACACCTTTTAGAACTCTTAATTAGTCAAACGCCTCAATTTCCTCTCATTTCCTTAAAATTTTTATTTTTTACAACCTCTCTTTTCTCAAATTGCCTCACTTGTCACTTCACTTCATCTAACAACACCAATACATTCCACGTCACCCCTGTAAGCCATGTATACCACTGAAGAAGCCAGCAGTAAGCTGCCGAAACGTTTGGTGCATTCAAGAAATCTTTGGGCACTTGATACTCTAGTGACGGTAAAGTCGTTGCACAAGGCAAAAATGGAGGCAGGAAGGGTCTGGCTACGCTATTCCTTTCTATTCCTATTCCTTATTATTCAGTTGTCAAATTTACCTTTCACCATTGCAGCTCTAGTGACCAGAGGTTGGCTTACACCCCGCCGCACGCCCATAGTACACCTGTAGTTCACCCATCCGTAGCCATAAGCATAGTACGCCCGTAGCCGTAAGCATAGACGCCCGTAGCCGTAGCATAAAACGCCCATAGCCGTAAACCAGGTACGCCCGTAGCCGTAAGCGTCGTACGCTTGTAGATGTAGTACATTAACTTTTTTACTGCGTACATATACACACTATTTGCCAGTCTCCTGCAGCATGTGTTATGTACAGTCATTGTACTTGCTATGTCTTTAGTTGCCTAAGTGGCTGTGTGGACAAGGGAAACTAGTGTAGATAAGAATGAACAAATAAAAACAATGTAACACGGCATTTACAAACTCCTTGCATGCACACATGTTGGCTGCGAGACAATATGCTCATGCAGAAATCAGTCTGAAAAGGACTCACTCAAGTCTAAATGAAGCACAGAGCATAATACAATTGTACAGAGTGCATACTACAAACACTGTTTTGCAGACAGATTGTAGCAGGAACTCATACTATAGCCAATGAGTTATGTGTGGAACTAAACCCACCTTCATTCCTAAGATACACTCCAATGAATGCTGACTGGTCACCATTTACTCGGCATTGCAGGTCTTGATTCACATAGCTGGTATCATCAGTGAACAAGTGAATAGTGGTATGTCCATTGAGTGAAGGGTCTATGCCTACACCACCACTGTTATCACAGATGCCACCACACGATACACAGAACACAGGCCTGGATCCATCTGAGCATACTCTTAGTGCTCCGCCATTACTGTCATGCCATGTTACTTGTGCAGCCTGTGGGTCACCACCGTAGCAAGCAATGTGGTCACGTCCAGTGCCATCTGAAGGATTGGCATCTCGTGGGGTGTTGGTGTTTGTGAGTGTGGTGTTGGTAACAAAGCTGTTCCTGGGGAAGAACACTTTCAATCCTCCATTCTCATTCAAAAAAGAGAGACCATCTGTAGGAGCAAGGGTGAACAGACAACAACACGCGCATTCAGTCACAAACAACAGGCCACTGTACTACGTACATGCTATGTATATAGAGGAATAAGTACTATAATCATGACATGTGTGAAAATTCTTTAAGAGTGGGCTAACTGAGGGTTCAACAGAAAAGGTGGTAATACCCATTTCTTCTTTTCACTTGATGCAAATGTCCACCTACCACTGTGCTTGGGGTAAGCTGACAGCGGGTGGGCTCTGGAAAGAGAAGGCATGCATCTGTAAGCTGAGGGTTCAACACAATACCCACCAACAACAGTGAGTGGGCTCTGGAAAGAGAAGGCATGCATCTGTATATCTGACATCAGCCAGATATCCTGCTCCACACTGTGACATGGCAGCTGAGGGTTTACTGTCACCAATGTGGGTTGTATTTCTGCTAGATGTTGTCTTGATGCCCGCACAGGCATGAGGATGATATGCAGGCAGCTTAAACGCCTGCTTGGGGAGGAAGTGTGGGATAGTAGCTGACCAGTGGCTGTGTACATTGCAAATCCCATCATCCAGTCTATAGCTGGGTCACTGTCATGTCTCACTTTTTAGCCTTGACATCCATCTCCTTGTCAGTAGCCACATCAAAGTACATCTCGCACAGTGCTCCTGGCAACAAGTCACTTGAAGTTGCCTTCCCCAATCTCCTTTACACAGTAATTTGGAATTTGCTCTGACTCAATAATGTGAAATTGCTTCTGAGAGGTATGTCTGGCAGGAAGAAATTAACAACACAGCTCATACCAAAGAAACCAACCGAGACCAGCAGGCATTGTGTGGGAGCATGCTCGCTTCCTAACCCTAAGTGCACTTTTGCTAATTACACACCAGCCATGAGGTACAAGCTAGAACTGTGTATGTTTGCCTGGCGCATGCACGCCTCGCTATGCACTCTACGACATCATTTACCAGGGTAGCTAAGGTGTACTTGCTCCTGCCTACAATGACACTGCGAACCTCAATTAACCTATTAAACTCTAAACAACTGCATTCAATTTCATTAAACCATATTAAGGAATAACTCCATTCTTTAACCTAACATTGAAGAGACAGGTAGTCATCAGCTGGGGGAGCCCCGGGTAAAGTACTCACGCCAACCTTTAATAGTCTCAAGGTAGCTGAGTAGAATGATGACCAAGTGGAGTCAGGGAACTACATGAGTCCACCCAGGGTGTGATGTGACTTATAAATATAGGCGTGAATAGTAATATGTGCAAATTAAAGCATGGGGGCATAGTATGTATGTCCAGTGACAAGCGCAAGGAACATGTGGCTGGCACATTCCAGTCTGCAGGAGGGGTGACGAGAAGTCTTGCAGTAATACGTACCAAATAGCATCAGACAAATTCAGATTAATTGTGGATATGTCTAGCTTGCACAAACATGAGTGGAAATGACAACCTCTGGTATCAGGTCATCTGCATGGTGTGTACTTATCAGAAGAGGTTGCTGTCACCTACGTAATGCAGCACTCCGCTATGACGGCACTGGTGGCAAAGACAGACATTACTGAGGTATATAGAATAGTCTCAAGGACGTCTCATCTTCAGCACATTCTTTGGCATTTGCATGGCGACAAATGTGACTGCGAGTGAGGCGGGTGCGACTCCTCAAACAAACTTCGATAATCGTGACGGTATAGTGCAGCACATGCCTTGCGAACCTAAACCTTTGACGTATAAAGTCATTCTCTGTCCCAATCAAGGTACCAGTTTGCATCGAGAAAGAGTTTATGCTATCATTTCCTGATAGCCATTTTTGCGAATATGAAGTTCTATCAGAAACTCACAAGATCGTCATGTGACTTTGGCTCTTCAGAAGTGTTACACCAAGTGTGATGACAAGAAAGTGGGATGGGTCTTGAGGAAGAAAGAAAAATTAGCAGGAACAGCAAGACAAAGGCTATATCTACAGAGTAGAAGTAAATGTCTGATTTGCACTTAGCATGACTACACATTGCTACTTTGGAAGGAGGGTGGTCATAAGAGTGCCTGGAAGAAGGACGCAAGCATCCAGAATGTTCTTCAATGAATCACTTTGCCTCAGCTGTCATCTTGGACTTCTGATCACTTACTGGTGTGAGCACAATCATCCCCGTCCCTGTAATAGCGTCTGAGGAGCTTGGCCACACCGGCTTTAGTGGCTACGTCAGATTTCACACAATTTGCTGCAAACTCTTGGCAGAATGGTGATAGAACAGAATCCTCTGCTTTACATAGTCGGAATAAACCATCTTCAGCTTCACGCTATGTATAGCAGAAGAGCTGTTTGCTGAGCTTCTAGCAAGGGCAAATGGACCAGACGAGTTTGAGCCACTATGTATGTACATACTTGTCCTTCACAGTGATTTCATCTTTCGAGTCTACACAGACAGTTGACCACGTTGTGCTTCTGACCGATCAGACTTCTAACAGACTAGGAGACAGATTCAACTTTCAAGTTCAGTTTAGCTCAAGTGGATTTGATTCTACAGCTGTGCCCAGCCCCAAAGAAAGAGTCAATTAGCAGGACCAGAATACATACACTAGAAAGGTAATACTATTCTATGTACATACATACGTACTTATGAATGTACAGTACATATACATACATATATAGCTTCTGTACCGTTCATAGTGTCATATTTGGAATGAAGCCTTCCTTTTGGGTAGAGCAAAGTTGGTTTGTGCTAGATTGAGAGTCATCAGATACACACACACACACACACACACACACACACACACACACACACACACACACACACACACACACACACACACACACACACACACACACACACACACACACACACACACACACACACACACACACACACGCCTTCCAGCTTAGCCCCTAAGGCTGTGCTTTACCCACTAATGATCAATCTATACTTTGAACATTCTCTGGTCATGGCCCATGGTACTATACATAACTCACTTGTAACTGTTACTGAGTGGGTTACTGGCACCAGTGGTGTGCTGCTGCCCATCACTGTGCAGGTGTAGCCCCCAGTGTCATTGTAATTGCGCACATTCACCACCAAGATGTTGCCCTGTTGGACCTTGGCTGCCCACTCAGGATCAACTGCTCCTGCATCACAAGAGCCCTCAGGACAGGTCCACTGATAGCTCAGCACAGTGGTGGATGGCACTCCTACAACTCTGCACACCAAAACCAGGGTGTTGCCTTGCTCCACCGTAGCAGTGTTGGGGTAGGCATCAATAACAACTGTATATATGTGGAGTGGGAAGTACACATGCATTGTTGGAATTCACATATTGTTGCACTGTTTCCTGTCAGAACATATTTTACACTAAGGTGTAGGAAGCAAATCATTCAATTCAACACCACACCAACATACAGCATGGGCAAGTAATGTAGCGTGTATACTATCAATCTAGCTAAAAATGGCCGAACGGCGGAAAAGGGTCTGGGCACGAGACTAGAGACACATAAGGCAGTAACACACTGTGCGCCTTAAAATGGTTCTTTTATATATCTTATCAGAGAAGCAAACATCCATATCTGTTAGTTTAGTCCGTGTAGGAATTCTTACCCAGCAGTGAAAATTATACCCTAAGCTAGGTAGCTAGCTCTTCGTTCCTTAGTTCAGAGAGAGTTCAAAAGAGCGTATCGATCGCATTGGAAGAGCCAAAGAGTGACTGGAAACTTACCCGTTCTACTCTATGACATCTAGATTTTATATGATATAGAAATGATTAGTGGCCCGTTCTATCTTGATGGCCCTACAAAAGGTTTAGAGGCCTATACAGGAAAAGGTTAGGTTAGGAGGAAACTTTAAGAGCCGACTTCAAGAGCTGATTGGCATGCTAGACCAACCAGATTACCGCTCGCTCCTACACTGGCCTGAAGGATGGTGACAGCGTAAGCGCTAACTTTATCTTGTTTTCAGGCTTTAATTTATACTGAGACACGACAGTATATAGTATACTTTTAGTGTATGGGTGTGACTGATTGGTTATTGCATAGATAGTAGAGACACTATCTATGGTTATTGTAACGGTTCTTACCTTGTGCAGAGGTTTGTGTCAGACCGGCAATGCTGCAACCTTGCGCGAAAGAAACGGGGGAGAGTGGAGTGAAAGTGATTCGCTAGTCCCCCCGTGAAACCATCGGCAAGCCTCACCAAATGCGACGGTGGTTGCTTACCACTCAGAGCGACGAGAAGCATAAACATACATAAGGCTGTCTTCCGCATGGTGCCACCACGTCTAGCGCTGCTCTCCCTCCCAAGCGGAATGAAAGTTGTACGTTGGATTGTTGCGTATGAATTAGTATGGTTATATAGGGTATGTTATGCAATAATTTGTAATAGGGCTTCCTTCCGGCGAGCGAGGTCTGCATAGATAGAGGGACTGATGCCAGTTTTTATACAGCCTGTTGAATACGTGCAGCCAAGGGTTTTTAGCTGTTCTAATGAGACTTCATCTCGGATTATTGTTAGAGAATATTGCAAATAGATTTTGAGTACACTCTAGCACAATTTCAAGGAGGATGCGGATCATCTTCTGCTGTGCACTTTCTGCCCCAGCCCTTATGTTACGAACTGAATTCTCCTGGCCCAGAAGGATTCCAATGACCTCATATATATATATAATCAAAAGGATTCCAATAGTCAGCAGCCATTTCTGGAACAATAGCCATTAGCTATTGACCAGTTAACCTGTTAACCTCAGAGACAGTGGTTCAGTTGGTTCAATTGCAGTCTCTTTCCAGGCATCTCTTCCATATACACTGTCTTGACTAATCTCTCCTCTGGCATTTCTTCCATCTTCCTCAGCCATTGTTTCTTCTTTCTTTGCACAGTAACCACTACATCTTCCTGTCTCAGTCTCATTCTAATATCATCACTTCTCACTCTGTCCATTCTTGTCACTCCCTCGACCTTCCTCAGATACCTCATCTCCACTGCCTGCAACTTCTTCATATGCCTCTTCTGCAATGTCCATGTCTCGCTGCCATAGAGTAGTGTGGGCTTTACAATAGCATTATATACCCTTAATTTAGTGGTCTTGCTCAACTCCCTACGATCCACAACTTCCTGACATGTCTAAGTGCCCCAATGGTTCTCCCTGTCGCCCCGATTCTACTTTCAATTTCATCTTCACATGTCCCTTCCTCATTGAACAGAGCACCCAGATACTTCATCACTTTCATCTCCTCAACCATTTCACCCTGCACGGACACATTACATGAGCCTAGGCCTCCTCCTCCTCCCTTCACCACCATTGCCTTTGTCTTTCCCCAGTTCACCTTCATACTCCACTTTGCCGTCATCTCATCCAAGATATCGATGTTGAGGTTATTCACCACATCCTCCTCTCTCTCAGCTACTAGTATTAGGTCATCGCAAATACGTAGGAGGAACTGCACGTTACTTTCTTCCAGTTTGACTCCTCCACTAAACCTTTCCTTCGCCTCTCTCACTATGCGATCCATGTACACCTTGAAGAGCCACGGGGGCATCACACATCCTTGCTTCACACCTTTCTTTACCGGGAACTACTCCGAATTGCCTTCTTTTATCTTCACACATGCCTCGCAGTTCATGTACATTGATTTTACTGCATTTGCCAAACTTCCTCTGATTCCATACTCATCCATCACTTGCCACATCAGCTCCCTAATCACATTATCATACACTTTTGCAGGTCCACACATACCATTATCATATACTTTTGTTCTTCTCAATAATCTTTTGGCTCAACATTCTGACAGTAAAGAGTTGGTCTGTACAGCTTCTCTGTTTTCGGAATGCCCCCTGTCCTTCCAATATCTTTCTTACCGCGATGTCTCACATCTTCTGGTCCAGTATCTTAGCATACAACACCTTTCCGGGTATGCTCAGCAGGCTGATCCCTCGATATTTTTTACATATCAGCTTGCTTCCCTTCTTGTGTACTGGGATCACTAGTGCTTTCCTCCAATCACCAGGCACTTTGCCACTTCTCCACGCGGTATTCACGACTCTGTGCATCCATTCCACTACAATTTCTTCCCCTGCCTTCAGCATTTCGCTACTTATCCCACACACCCCTGGAGCTTTTCTATTTATTAGTCTAGCAATGTTTCTTCATATCTCCTCTAAGGTAATCTCCTCTACACTCTCCTCCATCTCACCTTCCTCTCCCGGTACTTCTCTGCTCTCTGCTTGCTGTGGCTGCACATCTGTCTGGAGCAATGACGCAAAATAATCTTTGATTAGAAGAAATTCTTGAGCATAAGCACAGCAGTCACTTCATTAAGGGGGCAGGACGTTTCGATCCGTAGATCTTCTTCAGCTAGCTGAAGAAGATCTACGGATCGAAACGTCCTGCCCCCTTAATGAAGTGACTGCCGTGCTTATGCTCAAGAATTTCTTCTAATCATCTTATATCACGCAGCAATGAACCCTTATCATATCAAATAATCTTTCCATCTAGCTCTCACTTCGGTATTCAATGTATATAATATTATATATGCATAGTTAAACTCAGAGTTAGAGATAAGAGAAAGAGGTAAAATTTGGCAGTAGACTATTGCAACAGCATAATGTAGCACACAGGCAATATTTATGTAGCAATGTATCAATGTAGCAAGCAGCCATTATTAGATGACACTTTAGGTTAGAAACCAATTAATGTACATGCGCAGTCAGAAAGGACATATGGGTGCTACATATTACCTAGTTATACTGGATGGCTACCACTACTAGCTGTATATATATAATAATGTAGCCGAATAGATTCACAGTTTCCTATATAGTGACATCAATCAAAGCTTGAAAAGCTACATATATATTGGCATCACTACCCTTTCATGTAATTCACCGTTAATTTCCTTCCTCACTCGTTCCCACACACTTCCACACTTATTGCACACACTTATTACTCAGTGCACACAGCTAATGGCAGCTGACCTGTGCCCGGGGCTGCAAATGTGATCACACTCAATGTTTCCCCTGCACTCAACACCTCCAGCTTGTACTTCACACCAGTCTCCAACTCAACATGGTAAAGGTTCCAAGGACAAGCACTTTTACTTTCATCACATAATAATTATGATACTTTAATGCTAGTACACTACATGTTGTGTACTATAATGGCAACTTCAGTCATGGACACACATCTATAATGCAATTACAGATCAATTTGAGGTGTACTAATACAAAAGTAGGATCATTAGGTACAGTTGGTTTGTGTTATCAACTACAAAAGAGAAAATGTTACAATGGCAGTAGTCCTGAACTGTTGCTCAAAAACATGTGCATAGAGCATTACATGTGCATGGAGCATTACATGTTGCATGTCTCATACTCCTCGTCTCCTTTCTCCACCTTCACAGTTGAAGCGGGTCCCATCCCATATGCTGGATTGGCTTGCAGCTGGTACAGGAGATTTGGGTCCTCGTACAGAGCATCCTTTGTGCTGCAGCAAATGTTCAATAGATGATAAATGTTTATACAGAAATGTTGAATAGATACTGTTAAGACATGCGTACATAACTTTAGCTTTCTCACCACATGGTCAAACATTACTCAAATAAATGAATTTATAATTTATGTACATGCATGCCATCACTGAACCTGAACACTGCTACGTAGGCCAATTTAGGTTTGCATATAATAAAATATGATGATGGCTGTGACTGGCTAAGAACTCACTCAAGCTTGATAGTTCCTCTCCTTTTGGCTCTGCACAGCACAACTAGAGCAATGACACCTGCAATGGCTGCTGTGAGCAACACACCACCGATGAAACCCCCTGTTGCGGCACCTGAGGCATCAACTGCACAGTCATCTACATGGAATAGATGTTTAGTTGTACATAATGGTATACACACCGTTTGTTTTGGTAACAAAATCTATCAATCTCTCATTAAAATTATTTAATGCAGGCAGTGGGAACTAGTAGCATGCAGTAATGCAATGTAAGATATTCAACAAATGATACGACACATGCATGCTTCCATTAAAAGGAGTTTCCATATCTTAACACAGCAAAATCATGATGCGCTCAATAACTTTCCTACTGAATGGACAAAATTAGTAACAACAGAATTTAATGTAAAATGCAGCAGAAAACAAAACACAGCTATTTGTCCTGTATGTCTCTGCTGGCAGCAGACAACAGATTGTGGCAAGCAGGGATATAAAATACATACTGTTTGTCATCTTTGCATCTTTTGCACTAGAGGACTTTTGGACTTACTCATCTCTGTTACTGTTTTGCCTCCCCACGCCACCTATATATAAATATTATATATACTATATATAGTTGGGCATATTGTGGAGTGGCTCTGTTATTAGTAACAAGTCTAGTGCAGCCACACATTGATATTCTTTGTTGTTTGTCGCCAAGGTGTCAATCGCTGAAGTGCATGGCTTCTGTAGGTATGGGGCATTGTCATGTCACAGTCTGTGAGGAAAATCCTTCATCTGTAGCTTCCTCTTCCTACTCACCAGTGTCCAGTCCAGTGCAGAACACCACTTCCACTAAAAATGCTAACTTATTATAGTCACTAGTATTGAAGGCTCGGAGGTGAAGCTGCCAAATGATGCCATCCAGCTGAATATCCAAGTAGGGAGAGAATCCGCTCATGCTGTCCAAAATGAACCACTTTCAAGTCAGTTAGGAATGCCATACTTTTATGGAATATATTGCACAACTAGTGGTGAGGTCAGGTTACTATATGTACATAATACAGCACAAGCCAAGCTGAGTATTGCACTGGGTAGCACAACCTTACCTCTTGTGTCAAGAATCCTGTAATGGACTTCTACGTATATAACCAACTTTAGGTAATACACATTTCAAATAAAATGGAATATCAATGGAATGTTAATTCCAGATAGATGACCGGTGAAGAACAGCAATGGTCAGTAATATGTTGTGATGTGATGTGGCTTACTTTGAGTTGCTCCACATGTTGGATTAGCCATTGTAGTGGTACAGTATGCACTCGTGTCTCCCACTGAGTATGCACTCATGTCTCCCGTGAGTTGATGGCAGCCACTGACACAGTGTACTCTGCATCAGGTACTAAACCTTGAAGCACAACACTGGTTGTGGTTGTGTATACAGTAGTAAAGCTGCTGGAAGCACTAGTGTCTCTCAGTCGGTACCTCACACTGTAGTTCCCCACCACATTGTCACACATCGAGGGAGAAGCTGCCCAAGTTACTACAGCAGTATCCTTGCCAATTACGGTCAATGAGACGTCTGTTGGAGGTTTTGGCTCTGCAAAATCAACAAGAACATGTCATTACAAACGGTGAGAGTGCCTGCCTGCATGCATGTGTACAATGGTGTGCTACATATGACTGAGTGCAACAGTAAGGTGCAAAATAATTCTGTGGGGTGCTGTATATTAAAGGAAGGAAGGTGCTTTTAGTTTCGTAACTTAGATTTAGTGAATGAACCACATTCAGACGAACTGTGCAACTGCGTGCATGGCTTATGTAGATGATCACATGCAATCAACACCTCAAAAATAAGAATAAAACTGTTACGGGATGCTGTCTAGGAGTGCAGGTGAGGTGAAATGATCACCCTGTGTCCTTTACAACAATTCATGTGATAGTCAACATCTTTCACCTGAAAGACAGGTTTTAGCTAGTTACAACTACCGTGGGGCCAAATTACAAAGCTGTCCTTTCTTACACAGAGGACAGCGGGACTGTGTGTCCATTAACATTTCGCTACCTCTGTGCCTTTAACTACCTCCTGAGTTACCGTACTACAGTACCTGTGATATAAAGCAGACTCTGAGGAGTATGGGCCTACAGTTTCAACTGAGGTGGTGACAGCTACTTCCACAGAGTACTCTGCATTAGGTGCTAAGTCGTGGAGCATAACACTGGTAGTTGAGGTGTTGACTGTGGTGTGTTCACCATTGCTACAATCTACACCCCGCATTGTAGCCTGAAATGACACAATCACACACTCTGGGTTCGGGTTCCTTCCAAGTCACGTTAGCGCAGCGTTACATGATTTGGCTTCCACTATTACATTTGTCGGTGGAACAGTCATCATACAGAAGAGGACAGTTTGGATAGTGCATGCATGTGTGTACATCCCAATACACACTACATGTCAGCTAAAATAGTGCCCAGTGACTACATGTGCACACACCTCAATGTCGTCACATAGCAATACAATTTGCAACTGTCTAGAAGTCTACTGTAATAACGTATTTCATAATTGCAACCAGTAAAATGGTCTGTTGGGCATAAAGGGTTAATCCCCTATATATATATATTATTTTGTATATATATATATAGATATATAAATTGAGTCCTGTACAGGCAGAGGAGAGCTGCTCTTTAATGGATGCTCTTTCTTTACAGATGAATGCTGGCATGTGTCCCCAGAACCACCTTACATTACTCAGGAGTTACCTGTAATATTAAACTGGGCCACAGGAGAGTAGCTGCCAATGCCTCCAACTGAGGTGGTGATAGCCACTTCCACAGTGTAGTCCTCATTAGACGTCAGGCTATACAGGGTGACACGGGCATCTGAGGTGTCCACTGTGGTGTAGTCCCCAGTGCTGCTGCTCAATCGATACCTCACATTGTAGCCTGAAACAACACCATCACACACTCCGGAATTGGGTGCACGCCAAGTCACTTCAGCAGAATCGCATCCATTAGGTACCACCGATACACCTGATGGGGGAACCGTTCCTGCCAAAATACAGAACTGGAAAATTACACACTGTCATATGTACAAATATGGTCATCAAGCATAACATATAACATATCACATAAGGCAAGTGTCCTATATACTGTGTATGTACCACACACCTTCTCTGCTCCTTCCTGGACACACTGGAAGAACACTTTGTGCTGAATTCATGCTTAGTATGTTGACAGCGGCTATAGTGATATTGTAGGTCACAAACTCCTTGGGCAGTGTCAGAGTGAAGTAAAGGGTGTTGCTGTTTCCTGCATTCACTGGGTCTCCAGGTGACATTGCTGGTTCATACTCAATGTCATAGCGGATGGCTCCATTAGGGTGGAGTGGGGGGAGCCAGTTCAGTTCAACAGTACTCCCAGTTGGGGTTCCAATCATGGTCAGCATTCGAGGTGGGGAGGGGGCTGTGGCATTAGCAATGGGTGCAGGTACAGATAAGGAATGACACTTGAACATGACCACAAACATGCATGAGTGCATAGATTTTGGATGAGTGTAGAGTGGACTATTCACATTAATGTTGGAATTAATTCAACAGAAACATGAACTGCAGTTCTTCTATACAGTCACACCTTGAAGCATGTAGAAAGCACTCACCGCTTTCCACAGTTGTCACATCCATCTCCCCTGCCTCACTACTGACTGATGTTCCATTTGTAGACCACACTTTGATCCTGTAGGTTGTTCCTGGTTCCAGACCACTCAGTGTGACACTAGTGTTGGTCCCTCCCACAATCCTTTCATACTGTGGAGTCACCACTGGGGGAGTTCCAAGGTTCTGTCTCTGATAGCTCACATAGTATCCTGTAGCACCCGACACTGTGGACCAGGAGACGCTCACTGTTGTAGTAGTAGTAGCTCCAGATATAATGAACATGGATGGCGCCGACAATATGCTTGCTGACAGTGACAAAAAGGTACAAAGTTATCAATAATGTAAACATCATCACAAATGCTTTCTGACACTAAATATGCAGCAATACTATACATACGCACACAGTACATCCAGTTGTCATGGGTAGCATGGGATATACATATATATTACCTTGACACATACTGAAAATACCACAGTTTGTGGGAGACATCTTGGGATAGGCATGTGCACTGCATATCATGAACAATTGCCTGCAGTAGCTGTCTATCTTATTTGGATTAGGAACAGACTGTGACTTTAAAAATGCAGACAAAAGGGACAGGGACAATTGGCAATGTATTATTACCATTAGGTCGGTCTGGCTAGACCTTCCGATCTACATATGTAATTGCTGGGCACTTGGACCCAGAAGGGACGGTTTAGCGATTAGTCCATACCTTGACAGTAAGAAAGAACAGTAGTTGATATCAATGTTTAGTGTGGGCATACGTGTGAGTGATACACCCGAAGCCTTCTGACTAAGATATACGTACGTACATTACTCACGCTGCACTTTGAGAGAAATACATATACATGCTACCATTTGTCAAGGGACTAATTCATTAGTGCTTGGAAAGTGTATATTGCTTTCCTCTATCGGTTACTTTTAAAACAATTTTAGAAGCAAGTCGAGAATAGTCAACTTTGATTTTTTGACCCTTAGTTGTAGTGAATACTACAAACACTGTTTTGCAGACAGATTGGTGCAGGAACTCATATTATAGCCAATTGAGTTATGTGTGGAACTAAACCCACCTTCATTCGTAAGATACACTCCAATCAATGCTGACTGGCCACCATTTACTCGGCATTGCAGGTCTTGATTCACATAGTTTGGATCATTAGTGAACAAGTGAACACTGGTATGTCCATTGAGTGAAGGGTCTACGCCTACACCACCATTGTTTTCACAGACTGGACCACAAGCTTCACAGGGCACAGGTTGAAGGGATCCTCCACTAAAGCATTGTGTTAGTGCTCCTCCACTACTGTTATGCCATGTTACTTGTGCAGCCTGTGGGTCACCACCGTAGCAAGCAATGTGGTCATTTCCAATGCCCATGTCAGGAAACACATCTCGCGGGGTGTCGGTCCTTGTGAGTGTGGTGTTGGCGACAAAGCTGTTCCTGGGAAAGAACACTTTTAATCCTCCATCCTCATTCAAAAAAGAGAGACCATCTGTAGGAGCAAGGGTGAACAGACAGCAACACATGCACTCAGTCACAAACAACAGGCTTCTGTTACACTACATGCTATGTACATAGAGGAATAAGTATCATGAAATGTGTGGTTACAAATTCTTTAACAGCCGGCCAAGCTGAGGGTTCAACGGAAAAAGGGGGGAAACCCCATTTCTTCTTTTCATTTCATTTCCACCAACAACAGTGGATGGGCTCTGGAAAGAGAAGGCATGCATCTGTATATCTGACATCAGCCAGATATCCTGCTCCACCTGTGACATGGCAGCTGAGGGTTTGCTGTCACCAATGTGGGTTGTATTTCTGCAAGCTGTTGTCTTGATGCCCGCACAGGCATGAGGATGATATGCAGGCAGCTTAAACGCCTGCTTGGGGAGGAAGTGTGGGATAGTAGCTGACCAGTGGCTGTGTACATTGCAAATCCCATCATCCAGTCAATAGCTTGGTCACTCATGTCTCGCTTGTTAGCCTTGACATCCTTCTCCTAGTCAGTAGCCATATTGTGCAGTGCTCCTGGCAACAAGTCACTTGAAGAAGTTGCCTTCCCCAATCTCCTTTACACAGTAATTTGGAATTTGATCTGACTAAAAAATGTGGAATTGCTTCTGAGAGGTATGTCCAGTACATAGCAACCTAAAGATTACATGGGGCCTTGTCTCGACTACAGCATGCAAGGCAGGAAGAAATTAACAACACAGCTCATACCAAAGAAACCAGCCGAGACCAGTAGGCACTGTGTGCGAGCATGCTCGCTTCCTAACCCTAAGTGCACTTTTGCTAATTACATACCAGCCATGAGGTACAAGCTAGAACTGTGTATGTTTGCCTGGCGCATGCACGCCTCGCTATACATTCTATGACACCATTTGCCAGGGTGCCTGTGCTAGCTAGGGTGTACTTGCTCCTGCTCACAATGACACTGTTAACCTCAATTAACCTATTAAACTCTAATTAACTGCATTTAATTTCATTAAACTATTTTAATGAATAACCCATTCTCCATTCTTTAACTTACGTAACATTGAAGATACAGGTAGTCACCTGCCCCAAGTAAAGTACTCACACCAACCTTTAATAGTCTCGTTCCCTTCCCACCATTTCTGCTACCAAAATGGCTGCTACAGAACTTGATCCAAGTCATGGAATATCCCAAATTGAAAAAGAGAACATTAGCACCTTTCTTGGGAATCATCTCGAGTGGTTAATGTGTTAATTTTGGTAGACATGTCACAAAGTGCCAATTAGATACCAGATACCAGATCGCCCTTTCCGTGGCCATTTTGTTAGCAGAAATGGTAGGGTGGGGACGAGACTAAACCCTTGACATGCTGGGACATGATCCAGCTTGAAATTAGGAAGCTGAGTTTAGCGATGGTGATAAGTGGAGCACAATGAGTTACTAGCTGAGAAGAATGATGACCAAATGGAGTCAGGAATGAGTCCACCCAGGGTGTGATGTGATTCATAAATATAGCTAGGTGTGAATAGTAATATATGGAAATCAAAGCACTGCGGGCATAGTGCAAGTGCAAGGAATATATGGGTGGCCCATTCCAGTCTGCAAAGGTGTTGCAGTAATATGTACCAGATAGGACCAGACAAATTCAAGATTAATTGTGGATATGTCTAGCTCAACAAACATGAGTGGAAATGACAACCTCTGGTATTAGGTCATCTGCATGGTGTGTACTTATCAGAAGAGGTTGCTGTCACCTACGTAATGCAGCACTCTGTTACGAGGGCCCTTCGTGACGGTAGTCCAGCACTTGCTTTGCGAACCTAAACCTTTGGCGCATAAAGTCATTCTCTGTCCCAATAAAGGCACCAGTTCGCATCGAGAAGAAGTTCACGCTGTCACTTAGCGGCAGCCATTTTTGCGAATATGAAATTTTATCAGAAAATCAATCAAATTAGAGTAGGAGTAAATGTCTGATTTGCACTTAGCATGACTTCACATTGCTACTTTGGAAGGAGGGTGGTCATAAGAGTGCCTGGAAGAAGGTGCAAGCGTCCAGGATGTTCTTCAATGAATCACTTTGCCTCGGCTGTCATCTTGGACTTCTGATCACTTACTGGTGTGAGCACAATCATCCCTGTCCCTGTAATAGCGTCTGAGGAGCTTGGCCACACCGGCTTTAGTGGCTACGTCAGATTTCACACAATTTGCTGCAAACTCTTGGCAGTATGGTGATAGAACAGAATCCTCTGCTTTACGTAGTCGAAATAAACCATCTCCAGCTTCACGGTATAGCAGAAGATCTGTTTGTTGAGCTTCTAGCAAGGGCAAATGGACCAGACGAGTTTGAGCCACTATGTATGTACATACTTGCCCTTCACAGTGATTTTGTCTTTCGAGTCTACACAGACAGTTGACCACATGTTGTGCTTCTGACCTATCAGACTTCTAACAGACTAGGAGACAGATTCAACTTCAAGTTCAGTTTAGCTCAAGTGGATTTGATTCTACAACTGTGCCCAACCCATGGAAAGGGTCAATTAGCAGGACCAGAATACATACAATAGAAAGGAATACTATTCTATGTACATACATACGTACTTATGAATGTACAGTACATATACATACATAGCTTCTATACCATCCACAGTGTCATATTTGGAATGAAGTCTTCCTTTTGGGTAGAGCAAAGTTGGATTGTGCTAGATTGAGGGTCATCAGATACACGCACACACACACACACCTTCCAGCTTAGCCCCTAAGGCTGTGCTTCACCCTTTAATGATCAATCTATACTTTAATTTTCTCTGATCATGGCCCATGGTACTATACATAACTCACTTGTAACTGTTACTGAGTGGGTTACTGACGCCAGTTGTGTGCTGCTGTCCATCACTGTGCAGGTGTAGTCCCCAGTGTCATTACCATTGCGCACATTCACCACCAAGATGTTGCCCTGTTGGACCTTGGCTGCCCACTCAGGGTCAACTGCTCCTGCATCACAAGAGCCCCCAGGACAGGTCCACTGATAGCTCAGCACAGTGGTGGATGGCACTCCTACAACTCTGCACACCAAAACCAGGGTGGTGCCTTGCTCCACCATAGCAGTGTTGGGGTAGGCATCAATGATAACTGTATGTGGAGTGGGAAGTACACATGCATTGCTGGAATTCACATATTGTTGCATTAACTTCCTGTCAGAACATACTAAGATGTAGGAAGCAAAACATTAAATTAAACACCACACCAGTATAGCATGGGCAAGCAATTAATATAGTGTGTATACTATGCATCTACGTAGCTACCAATCAAAAAAAATGAGTGTATATAAATATATATACATAAGCATGTAGTATATATATAAATATAAATATAGTATATATATATATATATATATACCATGGTGAGTGCGCAACCATAGGAACTTAAGTATTGCGAAGTGGTCGCATATATCCGATATACTTTTAGGGCAAAAATGGCATCATTTTGCGAAGCATTTTAAGCAAAGTTTCGTCTGTTGCGCACTCACCATATAGAATATATAATACAGTAGGTCAGCTCATACCCTCTATATACGACCTCGGCGGCATATTTACCTCGGGTCGTATATATCGGATATGGACCTCCCTACCATACTATATATAACATATATATTTATATGTATATACGTATAGTTGGCACTACCCCTCCACTTGCAAAAGGGTAGAAGTGAGAAATGGGCTGAGTATCCCTGCCAACAGGAATACACGACGTGTTCTTCTCTTGGGGAACAGTGCTTGAGTGAAGCCAAGGAAGTACAGAGGGCAAAGCCCAAGGCACTCAGCAAACAGACACACTACATGCTCTAGCTCTCAATTGCTGGTTAGGGTAGTAGTGCACCATGCAGGACCGCGTCATGTCAGTTTATCATTAGTGCATGCAATCAAACATGTATACAAGCACACAGTACCAGCATTCACACATGCAGGTTTGCATAGGATTGGCACACTGTGCACAATTAAAACATGTTTGTGTGAACGTTAACAAAGTTTAATACCTTCACCAACAGGAAGTACAAACACACACGAGAAATAAACGGGTCACAGAAGCATAAATGTGCAGTACCATGTTTTGTCCTGTCAGAAGGCCACTCGTTCGAGTGCAATGCAGTGCGCCAGTACTGAAGACGATTCCAGTGTGTGCCACGTATTCCTGCGCTAGAAACAGCTGGATAACCTTAGCGTAGACGATTCACGGCATTCGCAAAGCTTGTCGCTGCTCCTGTCAATCATCCTCGGCAGCGTGGTGAATACCACTTGTCTACAAGTCACAGCGAAGACGATGAAAACAATCTTGTGCACTCACCGAGTTCAGCGTCACTTTTGTCCTTCACCTAAGGCAGTAATTCGCATAACCTTTAGCTTTTACACTGTAGAACACTGTAGGTCATCATCACAACAGGTTGCCATGGAGCAAGCGAGAGAGGGGCATCCTCTTGGCTGACAGCCATTTCCATTGCTGAGTATGGATTCACCCTACACAAACAGGCTTTCCGGGATGCCTTGTGTATCAGGTATGGTTGGTGGCCAGCCAGACTCCCTTCCCACTGCCCGTGTGGTGTTGCCTTTTCTGTCAACCATGCCATGAGCTGCCCCAAAGGTGCCCTCCCGTCTATCCGGCATGACCGCGTTAGGGACATCACCGCTCAACTCCTCACCGAGGTTTGCCCTAATGTGGCCATTGAGCCAACCCTCCAACCGTTGACTGGGGAGAGGTTTTCCTTGAGAAGCACGAACGTTGAGGATGAGGCAAGGCTGGACATTAAGGCCCAGGATTTCTGGAACAAGAACGGAAGCAGTACCTTCTTCGATGTGCGAGTTGTCAATCCCTATGCACCCTCCAACAACAAATCAACAGCAGCAGCCTGCTACAGGAAGCACGACATGGAAAAGCGGCATAAGTACGAGAGAAGGGCACTAGATGTCGAACATGGCTCTTTTACCCCCTGGTCTTCTCCACGAGTGGAGGATGGGGCCCTTCTGCCACAGTCACATTCAGACGGCTGGCCAGCCTCATCTCCAACAAGGTGTCACAACCTTACAGTGCAACTCTTGGCTTCATCCGCTGCAAGATTGCATTCTCACTGATCGACTCGGCTGTGATGTGCCTACGTGGGGCCAGATCCTCAATCCACAACCCCTCCAGGGACTTGAATCTCCACAGCCAGCCACTGGACCTCACCGCCAATGAGGCCCGGTGGTCTGTGTGACTTGCCAGATAACTGTAACATCCTTTATTAAGCTATACTGTACTATGTAAAATACGTATTTAAGACCATGTTAAATACAGGATATTATGTTTTGCCATTTATGTATGTATGTATGAATGTATATAAACTGTAAAAAAACGCTGTAGAACACAATTCCGTAGCAAGAACACAACTAACAACGACCTGGGTGACGTTCGAAGTCCTTTCCGTGCCGTCCCCTTCACGAACGCTAAGAAAATGGCCGCCTATATAAATGTTTCTCCTGCAATACTTCCCCTGTACTTGCAATATAAATTTCAGTGCAACAATACAACCGTAGCTTCACGTATATATATATATATACATATATTATATATCTTATCGTAACATGAAGCCATACAACAAAATCGCAAAATGAAAACAATATAGGGGCTGCCTGTGGCAGCCCCTAAATATACGGACTTCCGTGCACAGTTCGCACATTGTTATTGTGGAAGCGCCGTCATAGAAATGACTTCGTTATAATTTCCTTTTTTACAGCACGCCTTAGCAGTGAAAGCTCGCCTCTGCTAGTAATTAAATAAACCCAGTTTGAAGCCAAACCGTCAAATATAAATGCCGTCAATTTTTCCGGCTATGCGGTAGCATGGGTAACCAATTAATATAGTGTATATACCATGCATCCAGCTACAAATCATGCACAAAACTAAGTCAGTCTAATTACTTCAAAAAAGGTAAGAATCATGCAAGTCCTAAGAAGTATACACACACGTGTGACTGTGGTCAACGGGTATATATATATGCATTTAGTTGCAGTACCCATTCATTTGGACATTTGAAGGGTAGAAGTGAGCACTAGGCTGTGTATGGGAGATATCATTGCCAAGAGGAATATAAGATGCATTCTTCTCTTGTGGAAAAGGACTTGAGTGAAGCCAAGGAAGTACCGAGGGCAAAGCCCAAGGCACTCAGCAAACAGACACAACACAAGCCCAAGGCACTTATATAGCAAACACACACAACACAAGCCCAAGGCACTTTAGCGAACAGACACGACTGTCAATGGCAAACACACACAACACTACCCAAAGGTGTGTGTGTGTAGATGCACCATGCACACACCATTTAATTGCAGACATACTACAAAAAGGAGGGATGATGACTCAGAAGAGAATGACATTATCTTGCACTTGGCCACTTGCAATGCTTGCTACTTCTTGTCTGCCGCATTGATAAGTGAAGTAGAAACCTTGAACTGGCCATTGGGAGAACACCATTTTAAGAGGCACATATAAACAGTGTTTCCGACAAGTGTGTATGAGTTTGTCCGAGCCTGAATCAATAGTTATGTGAGACTTCATACTTATGCATACATGTCTCAGGATAGGAAATTTTGGTTTCACTGCGAAATTGCACAGGTTTACATATACACGAAAGCATATACATACGCATACATACAAGCCTGTAACAACAACCAACCAACCAGACACAAGTTTCTGTTTGCGTTTGTATTTGTGTGTGCCATATCTGTTAGTTTTGTCAGTGTAGGAATACTTACCAGTAGTGAAAATAGCCTACATTAGATAGATAGATAGCTTTTCGTTCCTTAGTGCAGAAGAGCGCGTCGATCGAATTGGAAGAGCCAAAGAGAGACTGGAGATACCCCGTTCTACTTTGATATCCTAGAAAAAGATATAGTGGCCTATAGGAGAAAGCTTTAAGAGCTGATTGGCATGCTAGAGCAAGCAGATTACCACTCGCTCCTACACTGTACTAAAGGATGGACAGTGTAAGCGCGCGCTGTAAGGTCATATAGTCACACACTTCCTTTCTTTAATTTATACTGGCACACGACAGTATATATACTTTTAGTGCATGGGTGTGACTGATTGGCTATTGTACCGGTTCTCACCTTGAGCGGAGTTTTGCGCCAGAACCACAATGCTGCAACCTTGGGCGGAAGGAACGGGGGAGAGTCGAGTGAAAGTGATTCGCTAGTCCCCCCGTGGAACCATTGACAGGCCTCACCAAATGCGACGGTGGGTGCTTACCACTCAGAGCGACGAGAAGCATAAACATGCATAAGGCTGTCTTTCCCATAGCGTAGTAGAGAAGAGGGTGGGCAACTACCGATTGCACAACTTGTTACACCTACATCCGGTTAGCTGACCTTTAATTTGCTAATGAAAATGGCGTCGCTACGAAATGCTAACGATGCTAACGTGCTAGCGGACGCCTTAGGGACAGAAAACGAGAAGTCAGAATGAAAGACTACGATTAGCAACTGTTCTCTACTACCTATGGTCTTAACCAAGGCTATAGTTCCTTACTAGCTACCCAAAGAGTTGAGTAGAGAGAGCACTCTGGATGGTAGTGAGTGCAGGAACACTGCTTAGCTGCTTAGCAATTAATGCAATTACCTGCAGTATATATCAAATTTGGAGTGTATAAAAAATTATAAGAAATGTAGGATCATTAGGTACAGATGGCTTATGTTATTAATTACATTTTCATTCATTCATCCACATGGATGTTTCTCCACATACTGGAGGTCATCCCTACGTCCATATAATAATTATATGTAAGGAGCCAAAATTAAGTTCTGTAGTGACTGAGGGTTACTGATTATAAGTACAATGCATATATGATTATTAATTACAAAAGAAGAAAAATGTTGCAATGGCTGATTTGTTGCTCAAAACCCTTTGCATGGAGCATTACATGTCGCATGTCTCATACTCCTCATCTCCTTTCTCCACCTTCACAGTTGAAGCGGGTCCCATCCCATATGCTGGATTGGCTTGCAGCTGGTCCAAGAGATTTGGGTCCTCGTACAGAGCATCCTTTGTGCTGCAGGAAATGTTGAATAGATACTGTTAAGACATGCGTACATAACTTTAGCTTTCTCACCACATGGTCAAACATTACTCAAATAAATGAATTTATAATTTATGTACATGCATGCCATCACTGAACCTGAGCACTGCTACTTAGGCCATTTTAGGTTTTTATATTATAAAATATGATGATGGCTGTGACTGTGCTAAGAACTAACTCAAGCTTGGTAGTTCCTCTCCTTTTGGCTCTGCACAGCACAACTAGAGCAATGACACCTGCAATGGCTGCTGTGAGCAACACACCACCGATGAAACCCCCTGTTGCAGCACCTGAGGCATCAACTGCACAGCCATCTGCAGGGAATAGATGTTTAGTTGTACATAATGGTATACACACCGTTTGTTTTGGTAACAAAATCTATCAATCTCTCATTAAATTAATTTAATTAATGCAGGCAGTGGGAACTAGTAGCATGCAGTAATGCAATGTAAGATATTCAACAAATTATAGGACACATGCATGCTTCCATTAAAAGGAGTTTCCATATCTTAACACAGCAAAATCATGATGCGCTCAATAACTTTCCTACTGAATGGACAAAATTAGTAACAACAGAATTTAATGTAAAATGCAGCAGAAAACAAAACACAGCTATTTGTCCTGTATGTCTCTGCTGGCAGCAGACAACAGATTGTGGCTAGCAGGGATATAAAATACATACTGTTTGTCATCTTTGCATCTTTGCACTAGCGGACTTTTGGACTTACTCATCCGTGTTACTGTTTTGCCTCCCCCACGCCACCTACTGTATATAGTTGGGCATGTTGTGGAGTGGCTCTGTTATTAGTAACAAGTCTAGTGCAGCAACACATTGATGTTCTTTGTTGTTTGTCGCCAAGGTGTCAATCGCTGAAGTGCATGGCTTCTGTAGGTATGGGGCATTGTCATGTCACAGTCTGTGAGGAAAATCCTTCATCTGTAGCTTCCTCTTCCTACTCACCAGTGTCCAGTCCAGTGCAGAACACCATGCACTTCCACTAAAAATGCTAACTTATTACAGCCACTGGTATTGAAGGCTCGGAGGTGAAGCTGCCAAATGATGCCATCCAGCTGACTATCCAAGTAGGGAGAGAATCCACTCAAGCTATCCAAAATGAACCACTTTCAAGTAGTTAGGAATGCCATACTTTTATGGAATATATTACACAACTAGTGGTGAGGTCAGGTTACTATATAATACAGCACAAGCCAAAGCTGAGTATTGCACTGGGTAGCACAACCTCACCTCTTGTGTCAAGAATCCCGTAATGGTCTTCTTCGTATATAACCAACTTTAGGTAATACACATTTCAAATAAAATGGAATATCAATGGAATGTTAATTCCAGATAGATGACCGGTGAAGAACAGCAACAGTCAGTAATATGTTGTGATGTGATGTGGCTTACTTTGAGTTGCTCCGCATGTTGGATTACCCATTGTAGTGGTACAGTATGCACTCATGTCTCCCACTGAGTATGCACTCCTGTCTCCCCGTGAGTTGATGGCAGCCACTGACACAGTGTACTCTGCAACAGGTACTAAACCTTGAAGCACAACACTGGTTGTGTTTGTGTATACAGTCGTAAAGCTGCTGGAAGCACTAGTGTCTCTCAGTTGGTACCTCACACTGTAGTTCCCCACCACATTGTCACACATCGAGCGAGAAGCTGCCCAAGTTACTACAGCAGTATCCTTGCCAATTACGGTCAATGAGACACCTGTTGGAGGTTTTGGCTCTGCAAAATCAACAAGAACATGTCATTACAAACGGTGAGAGTGCCTGCCTGCATGCATGTGTACAATGGTGTGCGACGTATGACTGAGTGCAACAGTAAGGTGCAAAATAATTCTGTAGGGTGCTGTATATTAAAGGAAGGAAGGTGCTTTTACTTTTGTAACTTAGATTTAGTGAATGAACCACATTCAGATGAACTGTGCAACTGCGTGCATGGCTTATGTAGATGATCACATGCAATCAACGCCTCAAAAATTAGAATAAAACTGCTATGGGAGTTGAGCTAGAATAAAGCTGTCTAGGAGTGCAGGTGAGGTGAAATGATCACCCTGTGTCCTTTAGAACAATTCATGTGATAGTCAACATCTTTCACCTGAAAGACAGGTTTTAGCTAGTTACAACTACCGTGTGGCCAAATTACAAAGCTGTCCTTTCTTACACAGAGGACAGCTGGACTGTGTGTCCATTTCACTACCTCCTGAGTTACCGTACTACAGTACCTGTGGTATAAAGCAGACTCGGAGGAGTATGGGCCTATGGTTCCAACTGAGGTGGTGACAGCCACTTCTACAGAGTACTCTGCATTAGGTGCTAAGTCTGGGAGCATAACACTGGTAGTTGAGGTGTTGACTGTGGTGTGTTCACCATTGCTACAATCTACACCTCGCATTGTAGCCTGAAATGACACCATCACACACTCGGTGTTCGGGTCCCTTCCAAGTCACATTAGCAGCGAGATTGCAATTCCTATTTAAATATAATAAAAACTTAATATCCTTGTATGTAAGTGAAGCCAATTAAACTACAATAACAGCAACAAAAGAGCTGTACTGTTTGCTTGAGTTACACATATAGATCATGCAGAGTCACATTGATAACCACAGGAAATTTGATGACACCACATGGTTCACAGTTATGAATTTACATACACAGCCAAGTCCTACGTACATGCGAACATGATTCCACATGCTGAAATGCCGGAAGAGCCTCTGATTTAGCGCTTTGACAATAACTGCACCATTGAAAACTCACTAACACAGGAAAAGTGCTGCTCTTCCATGCTGTCAACAAGACTCACAAAGCAAACTACTTGCTGATGACTGTAAAGGGCTTTATCAGGCATAAAGGGTTAATGCCCCCTAAATGAATGGAGTTCAGTGCAGGTAGAAGGCAGCTGCTTTACAGATGAATGCTGGCAAGTGTGCCCAGAGCCACTTTACATTACTCAGGAGTTACCTGCAATATTAAACTGGGCCACAGTAGAGTAGCTGCCAATGCCTCCACCTGAGGTGATGATGGCCACTTCCACGGTGTAGTCCTCATTAGGTGTCAAGTTTTGTAGGGTGGTACGGGCATCTGAGGAGTTCACTGCAGTGTAGTCCCCAGTGCTGCTGCTCAGTCGATACCTCACATTGTAGCCTGAAACAACACCATCACACACGCCGGAATTGGGTGCAAGCCAAGTCACTTCAGCAGAATCACATCCATTAGGTACCACCGATACACTTGATGGGGGAACCGTACCTGCCGAAATACAGAACTGGATAATTACACACTGTCAGATGTACAAATATGGCCATCAACGTAAGATATAATGCTATAAGGCAAGTGTCCTATACAAACTGTGTATGTACCACACACCTTCTCTGTTCCTTCCTGGACACACTGGAAGAACACTACGTGCTGAATTCATGGTTAGTAAGTTGACAGCGGCTATAGTGATATTGTAGGTCACAAACTCCTTGGGCAGTGTCAGAGTGAAGTAAAGGCTGTTGCTGATTACTGCATTCACTGGGTCTCCAGGGGTCACTGCTGGTTCATACTCAATCTCATAGCGGATGGCTCCATTAGGGTGGAGTGGGGGGAGCCAGTTCAGTTCAACAGTACTCCCAGTTGCTTCTCCAATCACAGTCAACATGCGTGGTGGGGAGGGGGCTGTGGCATTAGCAATGGGTGCAGGTACAGATAAGGAGGAACACTCAAACATGGCCACAAACATGCATGAGTGCACAGGTTTTGGACGCGTGCAGAGTGGACTATTCACATTAATGTTGGACAGCAGAAACATGAGCTGCAGTCTTCTATACAGTCACACCTTGAAGCATGTACATAGCACTCTCACCACTTTCCATTGTTGTCACATCCACCTCCCTTGCCTCACTACTGACTGACGCTCCATCTGTAGACCACACTCTGATCCTGTAGGTTGTTCCTGGTTCCAGACCACTCAGTGTGACACTAGTGTTGGTCCCTCCCACAATCCTTTCATACTGTGGAGTCACCACTGGGGGAGTTCCAAGGTTCTGTCTCTGATAGCTCACATAGTATCCTGTAGCACCCGACACTTGGGACCAGGAGACGCTCACTGTTGTATTCGTAGTAGTTCCAGATGTCATTACCATGGATGGCGCCGACAATGTACTTGCTGTCAGTGACAAAAAGGTACAAAGTAATCAATAATGTAAACATCATCACAAATGCTTTCTGACACTACATATGCAGCAATATCATACATACGTATGCATACAGTACATCCAGTTGCCATGGGTAGGGTGGGTTATCATTTTGTTTCAATATGATTTTGTTCATAAAAAAGGGTTGGACCAGTCTACGAATTCGTTGCTTCTGTTACTCACAAACAAGAGATGCACAACCTGTATAAGAGACAACGCATTCCCATTGTGTGCAAAAGGGGTACAAGCCACTGACTATTGCTTCCAGTTGTGAAGAGAAGGGCGTGAGAGCTAACCACTAGGGAACACACAAGCAGAAGTACAAGGAGACGACAAGCGTCCAGAGTAGACCCAGTTTAAGACGACCAGATGAGGCGTGTAAAGTAGCAATGGGGTGCGTGGAGCAGAGCAGCAGCAGCACTTTGCAGAGTGCAAACAAGTAGCATAACGGCTCTATTACCATCCCATACATTAAGGGTACTTCAGAAGCCATTAGAGTGTCCTTGGCCCCTTAGGGACTAGGACTACAGTATACGCTTTAACTTTCGCGGGGTTAAACTTATGCAGATTGCAGATTTTTGCAATTTTTGCGTTTTTGTGGATGCAGGGTTTTAGTCTATGATTCGTCTATTCATTGTTTCCTGTAAATCCTTGTCGTATATTGATGTAATCAATTGCTTCGGTGGATGCTCTTAGCTGCATATCAGGTTGCCCTAGGTAATTGCCGCCATTTTTTGCATTTTTGTGATGCAATCGTCTTACAAATGCACTTGTTGCCAGACTGGTCTAAATTTTCACAGAATGAAACTTTTGCGGATGGCTGCTGATCCGCAAAAACCACGAAAGTTTAACCCGGTGAAAGTTAAAGCGTATGTGGTATCTTCCGCCCTGTCAACACCCTACATCAGCTCTTAGCACTGCCTATGGACCCAGTTCCTGTTCAGGACAGATTAGGTGTGATAATTATGTAAACCGTGTACTATGCAGTGGTTGTCCACAGGCATACATAGGACAGACCAGTAGAACTCTAGCATGGCGCCTGAAGGAACACCACTGAGCCGTCCGCTCAAGCTATCCACATAGGGGACTCTGTCACCTCTGCGCTAGCAGAACATGCTCATTCTACAGGTCTTCCCATTGATTGGACCGCTGTGCATGTCATTAACACATGCATCCGCACCTCCAGGAGATGCCTGCTCGAGTCCTGGATGATACAGAACAAAGCCCTCAAAGCTGAACAGAGTGCTAGGAACACTTCCTCCAGTGTGCAAGCCTCTCATTCATTACTCAAGACTTGCATGCACACCTTTAGAACTCTTATTAATTAGTCAAAGGCTTCAATTTCCTCTCATGGCCTAAAATTCTTTTTCATAATTTTTCACACCCTCTCTTTTATTTCATCTACTCACTTGTCACTTAACTTCATCTCACCATACCAATAATAAATTCTACGTCACCCCTGTAAGCCATACCACTGAAGCAGACAGCAGTGAGCTGCCAAAACGTTTGGTGCATTCAAGAAACCTGATTGACTAGTGAACTACAGCGATACCTCAAGGAGCGATGGCAACACCTAGCCAGACAAGCTTCTTCAAAGTAGATAGGTACGTACGTATGTACAAGAGTGTGCATGTGCTCTAAAATTCACTCTTATACTGAATGCAACGTGTATGTGCGTATCTCACTACAGGCAGCCTGGCGCTCATTATAAGTCGTCCTGTCTACTACTCTACAACGTCCATAGCTGTACTTACGTGCGTACTAAGCCTGTATCCGTACCTAAGTGCGGACTGTGTCTACCCATTCTACGCACGCACCTCTTGAAGACTATGCCAGTAGCGATAAATAGTTACGCCTGTATGCATAAATTAGTATGTCTCATGTATGACAATGTGCTCAGAAATCAGTCTGAAAAAGACTCCCTCTAGTCTAAATGAAGCACAGAGCATAATACAATTGTACAGTAGTGAATACTACAAGCACTGTTTTGCAGACAGATTTGTAGCAGGAACTCATATTATAGCCAATTGAGTTATGTGTGGAACTAAACCCACCTTCATTCCTAAGATACACTCCAATGAATGCTGACTGGCCACCATTTACTTGGCATTGCAGGTCTTGATTCACATAGTTAGGATCACCAGTGAACAAGTGGATGTCAGTATGCCCTGGTTCTGAAGGGTCTAGTGCTACAGCACCATTTCTACCACAGATGCCACCACACGATGCACATGGCACATCCATGGATCCATCTATGCATACTGTTAGTGCTCCTCCATTACTGTTATGCCATGTTACTTGTGCAGCCTGTGGGTCACCACCGTAGCAAGCAATGTGGTCATTTCCTCCTGTAGGTCGTCCTGACTTGGTAGTCCTTGTGAGTGTGGAATTTGTAACAAAGCTGTTCCTAGGAAAGAACACTTTCATTCCTCCATCCTCATTCAAAAAAGAGAGACCATCTGTAGGAGCAAGGGTGAATAGACAGCAACGCGCACACTCAGTCACAAACAACAGGCTACTGTACACTACATGCTATGTACATAAAGGAATAATTAAGTATCATGAAATGTGTGGTTACAAAATTCTTTAAGATCGAGTGGGCCAAGCTGAGGATTCAACAGAAAGGGGGGAAATACCCATTTCTTCTTTTCACTTGATGCAGATGTCTACCAACCACTGTGCTTGGGATAAGCTGTGACAGTGGGTGGGCTCCGAGGAGAGAATATACCTGACATCAGACAGATACTGGCTACCACATTCTCCATCCTTTTACCAATGAAGATAATGATAGATGATGATAACACCTTTCTTAGACTTGTCCCAAGGGGTTCACGCATAAATTTCGGTAGACACGTCTCAAAGCGACGATCGGTTACCAGATACCAGATCACCCTTTCGCAGCCATTTTTGTTAGCAGAGATGGTAGGCTGGGGACGAGACTAAACCTTTGACACGTTCCATTTCTTGTTAAAATCTCTATCAATCTGGGACATGATCCAATTTGAATTAGAAAGCTGAGTGGAGTGAGGGGGATAAGTGGAGGAAATAAGGTAGCTAGTTGAGAAGAATGAAGAATGATGGATGCCCAAGTGGAGTAAGGGAACTACGTGAGTCCACCCAGGGTATGATGCGACTTATAAATAAATATAGGCGTGAATAGTAATATGTGGAAATCAAAGCATTGGGGGCATAGTACGTATGCCCAGTGACAAGCACAAGGAACATGTGGTTGCAATTGGCACATTCCAGTCTGCAGGAGGAGTGACGAGAAGTCTTGCAGTAATACGTACCAGATAGCACCAGACAAATTCAGCATAACTGAGGATATGTCTAGCTTGCACAAACATGAGTGGAAATGACAACCTCTGGTATCAGGTCACCTGCATGGTGTGTACTTATCAGAAAAGGCTGCTGTCACCTACGTAATGCAGCACTCTGTTACGAGGGTACTGCTGGCAAAGACAGACGTTAATGAGGTATATAGAATAGTCTCAAGGACTGACCACTCCTTAGGATCTGCTGGCAAGGACATGTGTGTACATGTATAGGTATGCAGGCTGCCAACTACCATTTGGTTTGGCCTCAGCCCTCGCATGGGGGACATGTCTGCTTTTATTCCTACAATAGGGTGTACCCTGTGGTTTCAGCACCTTCTTTAGCGTTGACAAATGTGTGACTCCTTGAACGAATTTTTGATAATCGTGACAGTAGTGCAGCACTTGCCTAGCGAATCTAAATCTTTGGCGAAAAGAGTCATTCTTTGTCCCAATAACGGCACCAGGTTGCATTGAGAGGAGTTCACGCTGTCACTTAGCGGCGGCCATTTTTGCGAATGAGATTTTATCAGAAAATCACAAGATCGTCCGTCATGTGGCTTTGGCCCGTCGGGAGTGTTACACTGAGTGCAGCGACAAGAATGCTGTGTGGGTCTCACGGAACTAAGAAAACTTAGTGGGAACAGTAGATTTGGCAAGCCAAAAGCTTTTATCTAGATTTTAACTGCAGACCTGCCAAGTATCACGCATTGGGAGTGAGTCTCACACAATCTGATACCTTCTCACCCTCTCACTCTTGGATTGCCTAATGTACCACATAGAATTATCCTGCCCACAAGTCTCAGTTTACACAACCATTGCCTATAAATTATAGTCGTAAGGCTCTGCTGAAACTAACACCACACAATTGCAATTTGACAGCTATCCACATGTGCTAGCTACCTGAATGACCACAGCTGTGTATGTAGCTAGCTATACAATGGCAGAGAGGAACAGGGGCACTCTGAAGAGGAACATTTTGAAGAGGAACACTTTGTAGAGGAGCATTTTGAAGAGGAGTATGGAGTAGAGGAGCATGAAGAAGAACATTTTGAAGAGGAGCATATTGAAGAGGAGGGCAGAAGAGTGGAGTACAACACACCGCTAAGGGCCAAAAAGTCTAAATTGGCTGGAGCTTCCAAATATGGTTCTAGATATCAACCAAAGTGGGAGCAGGAATTTCTGTTCATCAGGCGTGGCATACAGGACTCAGTTTATAGTTTCTACTGTAAAGTGTGCCAAAGAGATATTAGCTGTCGTCATCAAGGTATCGCTGATCTGAAAAGTCATGAGAAAACATGACTAGTATTGACTAGTACTGAAAGGTTTATTACCGTCTATTAAATGGGATTATGAAGTGCTGTTTCATGATTTAACTGCAGTCTCCATACCATATTGACTGGTTGTTAGGCGGATGCGCTTATAGCTCTGACAGCAGAGAAATATGCGCCTAATAAAGGATATGCGCTTAACAAACAGTCTTATTGTATTTATACGGAATATTATGTCGAGTTCAGTGTATTAATGTTGGTACACCTGTTTGCGTTCGCTCAAAGTGGCATTGAATGGCAGAAAGCCAAGAAGACCTGGAAGAACACACGCACTAGAGCGTGATTCGTGGGCATCATATCTACAAAGACATTTGGAGCCCTTATATCGGCAAGCACGTAGCTCTGCAGCACGAAGACAGCAACACTCACGACAGAGCGCAACTTCTCCTCTCTGGAATAGCTATTCCTCTTTCTAGAAGTAGTTGCTGCACCATCCAACGTCTGTTGTACCGTCCACTCTGCCATTGTCAGGATTAGTAGCTACACGCTATGACTTGTGTATAAATTATATATGATATACGTATACACAATGCACAATTTATATATAATATGTACTTGCACTGTATATATGCGCCTTAACGAAGAGTGAACCCTGGTAATCAGTGAGCGCCTAACAAAAATGGTGGAAAACCAGGAAGAAAGTGTGCGCTTAACAGAGGATATGCGCTTAGAAAGCAGATGCGCCTAACAACCAGTCGATACGGTATTAGCTATAAAATCATGTCATCTATTATAAAAGATTGTTGAATACTGATCTCACTCCTAACAAATTCTCAGCCTTGGCATCTCTGTAACTGAGGGATAAGTTAATCCCAAGTTCCCTCAAACAGATATAGTAAGAGGAGTTTGTTCCCAATTGCATGTACTCTAGTTGGTGAAGCTTTGTAGAGTACAATAGTGCATCTCGCTGTATTCATTATGTCTCGCTAAGACCCACATTGATCTTTAGTGATGCTTTTGGGGCTTCATTGAATGCAGTATTACCATCTAAATCACTCCCGCTGTTAGCGCTCATCTTCCACAGTCCTCAAATTGCTGCCAGGCAGTCTATGACCATCACCTAGCGCAGCTGCCGTCTGCCATTTATTCAAATCAAAATATACGAGTATGCAGTATTACTCGCTCCAGAAAGTATTTGTTACCAAGTGTTGTAGGCCAAATCAAAGTACAGTAGTTTAGTAACACATTGATCTTTATGTTTTGTTGAAATCCACTCATATATGTCGGCACAAAAAATCTTCGGGTGCGAAGCCACATTGTTTACATAGGACATGTCCCACATGCGCTACCAATATTTAGCATATACTGAGGGAGCCCTGGAGTGGGTTCTGCACAATTGAAGGCTAAGTGAAGCAGCAGCAGCATGTGGGCCCCACGGAACAATTAAGAATCTTGTAATATGCCACAGTCACAGTGAGGTGGTCATCCCACGGATTATCAAGCTACAGTCTTGAACCCCAAAAATTAGTTATTACATGCCAAGCCTTCCTGCAGACCATGCGTGAATGTACGCTCAGAGCATTCCATGGAGGCCTAAGCAACAAGCACCAGAGTAGCAAGGTTCCTCGGTAAGCACTCATAATAAGCATCGCATACTCCCACGTTTTGAGACAGACATTGCAGAGAGCACGGTGAAAGTAAACAGAGTAGAAGTAAATGTCTGATTTGCAGTGTATAACATGACTACACCAGCCACTTTGGAAGGAGGGTTGTCATAATGGTACCCAGATGAAGGGACACAAGCCAAACACATGAGGAATAGATGATAATACTGACACCAAGTTGTGAACAACGCAGTCGACAGTTACGTATGTATGGTACATCCAAAAGGTTGACGGTGCATGGGCATAGTATGCATCTACATACGTTTTTACTATGTTGCGTAGAATGGGCGTTTATTGATTTGCAACTGGTAAAATATGTCATTGCTATGGGACTAAAAAGAAACAAGTATGGGTGACAAAGTATAATGTGCCGATGATCAAAGGAGAAGCAAATAAGTGCTAACTGCGTACACAGTCATTACCAAAGCAGTCGCCTACGAATGTGGAAGTGTCCAAGATGTTCTTCAGTGATTTGCTTTGCCTCAGCTGTCATCTTGGACGTCTGACCACTTCCTGGTGTGTGCACGATCATCCCCATCCCTGTTTTGTAATAGCGTCTGGAAACCTGGTCATACCTTAGTGGCTATGTGTCCTTCTGTCAGATTTCGCACAATTTGCTGCAAACTCTTTCCAGAATGGCGATAGAACAAAATCCTCTGCTTTAAATAGTCAGAAAAAACATCTTCCGTTTCACGCTATAGCAGAAGAGCTGTTTGTTGCAATTCTAGCAAGGACAAATGGACCAGACGAGTTCAAGACACTACGTACACACTTGCCCTTCACAGTGATTTCATCTTCCGAGCCTACACAGACAGTTGACCACACGTTGTGCTTTTGACGGATCAAACTTCTAACAGACTAAGAGACAGATTCAACTTTCAAGTTCAAGTTATGATTCTACAGCTGAGTTCATCCCGGAAAAGGTTAATTAGTAATACTATTGTACGTATTGCATGAACGTATGTACATATTTATATACATGTACAGTATGTATGTAGCTTTTGTCTAAAGCCCACATTTGGTAACAAACTCTTCCTTCTTGGTAGAGCACAGTCAAAATGTATTCAGATACGTACACACACACCTTCCAGCTTATCCCCTAAGGCTGTGCTACTGATCATATACTTTGAATTTTCTCTGGACATGGCCCATGGTACTATACATAACTCACTTGTAACATTTACTGAGTGGGTTACTGACGCCAGTTGTGTGGTGCTGCCCATCACTGTGCAGGTGTAGTCCCCAGTGTCACTGTCATTGCGCATGTTCACCACCAAGATGTTGTCCTGTTGGACCTTGGCTGCCCACTCAGGATCAACTGCTCCTGCATCACAAGAGCCCCCAGGACAGGTCCACTGATAGCTCAGCACAGTGGTGGACGGCACTCCTATGACTCTGCACACCAAAACCAGGGTGGTGCCTTGCTCTACCGCAGCAGTGTTGGGGTAGGCATCAATGACAACTGTATACAGAGTGGGAAGTACACTTGGACATTTGGACTCACCACATTATTGCACAGGTTTACATAATTATTATAAACATGAAAGCGTAACCATTATGTACCTGCCAACCAAGAAAGGCATTAGTCTTGCGCCCAGTCCCTTCTCCGCGCTCCCTATAAAATGGCCTAACGGCAGAGAAGGGTCTGGGTACGGTAGGTATCAATGACAACTGTATGTGGAGTGGGAAGTACACATGCATTGTTGGAATTCACATATTGTTGCATTACTTCCTGTCAGAACATATTATACCACTAAGACGTAGGAAAGAGGTGTAGGAAGGAAAACAAATTGAACACCACAGCAACATAGCACGGGCAAGCAATTAATATATAGTGTGTATACTATGCATCTAGCCACTTAACTAAGGCACTACCTACAAATCATAAATCGCAGTGGCTATTGGTCCGGTAACCAGACGCCCAGTTCCATGGCTATTGGTCCGGCAATCGGTCACATGCATCACGTGCAAATACGTCATGTGCGAACGTGTCATTTTAGTGGGTCATTATACTCAGGGCGGTATGTTCGTGCTGCACATCACAATGGACGTTTCGGATGTAGCAAGCTCAGAGGTGGAACCATCGGATGTAGCAAGCTCAGAGGCGGAACCATCGGATGTAGCAAGCTCAGAGGTGGAACCATCGGATGTAGCAAGCTCAGAGGTGGAACCATCGGATGTAGCAAGCTCAGAGGTGGAACCATCGGATGTAGCAAGCTCAGAGGTGGAACCATCAGATGTAGCTAGCTCAGAGGTGGAACCATCGGATGTAGCAAGCTCAGAGGCGGAACCATCGGATGTAGCAAGCTCAGAGGTGGAACCATCGGATGTAGCAAGCTCAGAGGTGGAACCATCGGATGTAGCAAGCTCAGAGGTGGAACCATCGGATGTAGCAAGCTCAGTGGTGGAACCATCGGATGTAGCAAGCTCAGAGGCGGAACCATCAGATGTAGCAAGCTCAGAGGTGGAACCATCGGATGTAGCAAGCTCAGAGGTGGAGCCAGTAAGTTTCGCTGTTGGAGAGACGTTTTCGTCCTATGACGATCTCCAGAAGAAGTTAGCCAAATTTGAGAAGTCGCATTCAGTACAACTTACACAGAGAGACTCACGAACTCTCGAAGCTGCAGCTAGAAGGGTCCCAAAGAAAGTTAAAAATGCTAATGCAGCATTGGTGTACTATTCCATAAATTTCTCCTGTGTGTTCGGGGGAAAGAAGTATAATAGCAAAGGAAGTGGAAAGAGACCCCATCAAAGGTATACTGAAGTAGTGAATAGTAGATTATTATAGCTATGGCCATCTATAATTATGTAATTACCTATATTGCATAGTCCCTGTTGCATACGCAGTACTATCCGAAGGAATTTTGGAAGTGACCACACATAGCTGCCAGTGCAACTTTTGGCATACCATGCATTTGCCCTGCAGACACATCTTCGCCATCCGAGACAGAACACGCTGTCATCGATTTTACTGTGAGGAATTGGTTGCCCCTAGATGGACACTAGACAGTATGAAAGCAGTCTATGAAATGAAGTGCCAGTCACAATAATTATAGTGGATCAGACTGTTTTGAAGTTTGTATTGACCATGTGTATGGATTTGTATTTGTCTGTCATGGGCCAACAATCATGTCTACAGGTAACGGACATCACCCAGGAGCATGCCACTAGGGTATTGTCTCAACACCAGAAGTTTCACCGAGCTCAACTAGTCACCAACCAACTAGCTGCTCTGTGTTCTGAAAGGGGGATGGTGGAATACGAAGAACGCCTGGCTTTCTTAGAACTCCTGAAAGAGAAGTGGTCCAATGGGCATAAAGTTACCCTTCAGGCACAGTCTGGTGATAGCCGCATCACATACCACACATACAAGAATGGGTATTCATTTGACAACTTGTTCACCCGTGTACATGTATACATACACGTATAGGTGAGCAACCATCAACAATCACCCCAATTGTTGCCCCCTGTGAAGCACGTTCCATCTTTGGGACAAGTGAAACGCCTTGTAAGTTGTGTCTCAAGACGCAGGCAATGCTATCACATGCATGCTGTAATCATAGGCATGATTGTTACATTATGGTATATTCAATACATTCAGGTGGTGATAGTGACACTATGGAGACTGACAACACTGAACAGCAGGCAGGCAGGCAGTTTGAGCCACAAAACTCCTAACAGAGTAAGCCCTCTTCAGTCTTCAAACCTTAAGCCTGTGTACATTTGTTGTTATGTAGGCGTTTACAGCAACCATACATTTACGTAGCAAATTTGACAGACATCAAATTATCACCAAAGACGAGGAAATGTGGCCGGCCAAAGGGTGCTGCTTTAACAGTGATAGGTCTTCCTAAGAAGAAGGGTAAGATGTTCAAGCCTCAAGAGTTCAGAAGAAGGTCTCCCAATGAGAAGGAGGAAGGTGATACATAGATGTTGCAGTCATTTCTGTGTTCAACTTGTATGGTGTTATGCTATGTTATGATTGCGACTTACATTCCCCCATACAGCAATTTTATCCTGGTTTGTGCACAGTGACATAGCCAAAGCTGCTATCATGGAGAACAGAATTGTTGAAGAAGAAGATGTAGAGGTTAGGCCAGAGAAATTTACCACTGCCTGCATCGATGAGAATGTGTGTCTGGAGAGCTGCAGAAAATACTGTACGACAGATGCGTGGCTAGTCATTATGGATGTTGTCGCAACTATTAGGAACAACCCCGTACCAGGCCAATCTCAGATGACACGCAGTCGTCCTTGGTGTGTGAGTGCTGCTTGGGATGGTTTCATTTCAAGTGTCTTGGCGTCAAGCAACCACCCAAGGCAAAGTTGTGGTTCTGTAGGAAGTGTTGTGCCACAGTCAAGGGGCCGTAGCTACTAGCATTGTTTTCAGTACTCTTGACTTAATTAACTAACTACATTCAGTTTATCTTGTAATTTATGCATCTGCTTTGTAATGCACATAATGCTTAAGTGTCATAGCCACTTACAAGGCTAGCAGGAATGTCTGTGCTTATGCGTACACCTTACACGAGATGTAGCTAAGGTCTTATTATAGCTACATTGCTTATCTAATTTGTTCCATCAATTTGTTGGAACAAGCGCATACATAGTTACAACATGCAGACTACGAGATTTGCGGCTGGAAAGCTGAACTATTACGTGGCAAGGATCGACTACCGAGTCGCATCATTCTCCGCGGGCACACACAGAAGTTAGAGTCACTAAAATCACCTTGCACGTCGCTCTCCGACTGGAGTACTGAAGATATCGCTATCTGACTGGACTGAAGATACCACACAAAGCGCAAGTAGAACGTTAACGCATAAGTATACCCATGAATCTGATTGGCATTTGACCAATAGCCATGGAACTGGGCGTCCGGTTACTGGACCAATAGCCACTGCGATCATAAAACAAGGACAAACCAAACCAAACAACCAAGAGAGATATTAGTCTCATGCCCATACCCTTCTCCGCGCTCCCTTAAAATGGCCGAACGGCGGAAAAGGGTCTGTGGGTACGAGACTAGAGAGACGTAAGGTAATAACACATTGTGTGCCTTAAAAATAATGGTTCTTTTATTATTATCTTATCAGAGAAACAAACATCCACATCGGTTAGTTTTGTCTGTGTAGGAATACTTACACAGCAGTGAAAATAGCCTACGTTCGTTCCTTAGTGCAGAAGAGCGCGTCGATCGCATTGGAAGAGCCAAAGAATGACTGTAAATACCCCGTTCTACTCTATGACATCTAGATATGATATGACATCGAAATGTGGCCCGTTCTACCTTGATGGCCCTAGAAAAAGGTTTAGTGGCCTATACAGGAGAAAGCTTTAAGAGCTGACGGACATGCTAGAGCAAGTAGATTACCACTCGCTCCTTAACTGGCCTGAAGGATGGTGACAGTGTAAGCGCTGTAACTTCATATCTTGTTTTCTTTAATTTATACTGAAACACAACCGTATATTATATATAGTATACTTTTAGTGTATGGGTGTGACTGATTGGTGATTGTAACGGTCCAAGCTTACCTTGAGCGGAGTTTTGCGCCAGAACCACAATGCTGCAACCTTGGGCGGAAGGAACGGGGGAGAGTGGAGTGAAAGTGATTCGCTAGTCCCCCCGTGAAACCATCGGCAAGCCTCACCAAATGCGACGGTGGTTGCTTACCACTCAGAGCGACGAGAAGCATAAACACGCATAAGGCTGTCTTCCGCATGGTGCCTCCACGTCTAGCCCTGATCTCCCTCCCAAGCCGAGTTCTACGTTGGAGTGGTTGCGTATAAATGTAGTATGGTTATATAGGCTATGTTATGCAGTAATTTGTAATAGGGCTTCCTTCCGGCGGGCGAGGTCTGATGCCAGTTTTCATACAGCCTGCTTTGAATGCATGCAGCCACTTGTAGATTAGGCACATCAAACTGCAAATGGGAGGACTAAATGATGAAAAGGAGCATAACGTATGAAGAAGGGTTTGTAGCTGTTCTGATGAGGCTTCATCTTGGATTATTGTTATATAGAGGATATTGCAAATAGATTTTGAGTACACTGTAGCACAATTTCAAGGAGCTTTGCAACATGGATTAGAATTTTAATAGTGGAAATGAGAAGCATATTCCAGCAGCTGCTCCACACAAACGTGAAATTCTCTAAGACATCTATCAGTGTCGACCACGATGCATTCCCGTCCACTTTCCGACGATGCGAATCATATTCTGCTGTGCACCTTCTGCCCCAGCTGTTATGTTACGAACTGAATTCTCCTGACCCAGAAGGATTCCAATATGACCTCACACAGTCAGCAGCCATTTCTGGAACAATAGCCATTAGCTATTGACCAGTTAACCTGTTAACCTCAGGGACTGTGGTTCAGTTGGTTCAATTGCAGTGTTGGCAAATATAGCACATTTATACAGTGTACAAACACACAGTTATACACACATTGGAATAAAGCATCTAAATGAAGGTAGCAGTACAACAGCTTAGTTCACTGACAACTGGGGTCAGTACCTATAATTGCCCTGAAACTTATTCATCTAATATCCACTTGGCTTGCTACAGTATTCAATGCATGTTATAATAATTATAGTTAAACTCAGAGTTAGAGTTAAGAGAAAGAGGTAAATTTTGGCAATAGACTATATATTGCAACAGCATAATGTAGCACACAGGCAATATTTATGTAGCAATGTATCAATGTAGCAAGCAGCCAATATTAGATGACACTTTAGGTCAGAAAGCGATGCATGTACATGCAGTCAAAAATTAAGGGCATATGGGTGCTACATATTACCTACTTATACTGCATGACTACCATGCACTAGCTATATGTATAATTATAGCTGAATGGATTCATGTTTTCCTATACACTTATTACACACATCAAAGCTTGAAAAGCTATATATATATATATATAATAATAGAGATATCACTAGCCTTTCATGTCATTCACCGTTAATTTCCTTCCTCACTCGTTCCCACACACTTCCACACTTATTGCACACACTTATTACTCAGTGCACACAGCTAGTGGCAGCTGACCTGCGCCTGGGGCTGAGAATGTGATCACACACAATGTTTCCCCTGCATGCACTCAACACTTCCAGCTTGTACTTCACACCAGACTAGCTCCAACTCAAGATGGTAAAGGTTCCAAGAACATGCACTTTTAGTTTTATCACATAATAATTATGACACCTTAATGACATGACATCTTAATGACATGTTGTGTACTATAATGGCTACCTCAGTCATCGACACACATCTATAATGCAATTACAGAACAATTTGAAGAGCAATAAAGACCATGTTAAATACAGGATATTATGTTTGCCATGGTGCCAACCCTCCTGTATGGGAGTGAGACTTGGACTCTTCAGAAGAGACACAGAAGCAAAATTCAGGCAATGGAGATGAGGTACCTCAGAAGAATAGAAGGCGTGAGCAGATTGGACAGAATTCCAAATGAAGACATCAGGAGAAGGCTGGGAGTTGAAGCAGTGCTAGCAGTCGCGGACAGGAAGAAGAAGGAGTGGAGAGAAAGGATTGAAGGAATGTCGCAGGAGAGGTTGGTGAGGAGAGTTTTCGAGGAGGATGTGTGCGGAAGGAGACCGAGAGGACGGCCAAGAAAGAAGTGGATAGATGATATGGAATGACATCTCCCATACATAGTTAAACTTTTAATGCCAGTACTGCATGTCCTTAAGATATAATAACTGCTACATTATTATGATTTTTCTGTACTTAAGGCGACCTCCTACTGAGGAGAAAAGCTGTACGTCTGATTGATTGATTGATTGATATGTTTGCCACTTATGTATGTATGTATGAATGTATATAAACTGTAAAAAAACGCTGTAGATCACAATTCCGTAGCAAGAACACAACCAACAACGACCTGGGCGACGTTCGAAGTCCTTTCCGTGCCATCCCCTTCACGAACGCTAAGAAAATGGCCGCCTATATAAATGTTTCTCCTGCAATACTTCCCCTGTACTTGCAATATAAATTTCAGTGCAACAATACAACCGTAGCTTCACGTATATATATATATATATATATACATATATTATATATCTTATCGTAACATGAAGCCATACAACAAAATCACAAAATGAAAACAATATAGGGGCTGCCCCTAAAAATACGGACTTCCGTGCACGGTTCGCACATTGTTATTGTGGAAGCGCCGTCATAGAAATGCCATCGTTAGAATTTCCTTTTTTACAGCACGCCATAGCAGTGAAAGCTCGCCTCTGCTAGTAATTAAATAAACCCAGTTTGAAGCCAAACCGTCAAATATAAACGCCGTCAATTTTTCCGGCTATGCGGTAGCATGGGTAACCAATTAATATAGTGTATATACCATGCATCCAGCTACAAATCATGCACAAAACTAAGTCAGTCTAATTACTTCAAAAAAGGTAAGAATCATTCAAGTCCTAAGAAGTATGCACACACGTGTGACTGTGGTCAACGGGTATATATATATGCATTTAGTTGCAGTACCCCTTCATTTGGACATTTGGAGGGTAGAAGTGAGCACTAGGCTGTGTATGGGAGATATCATTGCCAAGAGGAATATAAGATGCATTCTTCTCTTGTGGAAAAGGGCTTGTGTGAAGCCAAGGAAGTACCGAGGGCAAAGCCCAAGGCACTCAGCAAACAGACACAACACAAGCCCAAGGCACTTATATAGCAAACACACACAACACAAGCCCAAGGCACTTTAGCGAACAGACACGACTGTCAATGGCAAACACACATAACACTACCCAAAGGTGTGTGTGTGTAGATGCACCATGCACACACCATTTAATTGCAGACATACTACAAAAAGGAGGGATGATGACTCAGAAGAGAATGACATTATCTTGCACTTGGCCACTTGCAATTCTTGCTACTTCTTGTCTGTCGCATTGATAAGTGAAGTACAAACCTTGAACTGGCCATTGCGTTTGTATTTGTGTGTGCCATATCTGTTAGTTTTGTCAGTGTAGGAATACTTACCCAGCAGTGAAAATAGCCTACATTAGATAGATAGATAGCTTTTCGTTCCTTAGTGCAGAAGAGCGCGTCGATCGAATTGGAAGAGCCAAAGAGAGACTAGAGATACCCCGTTCTACTTTGATATCCTAGAAAAAGATATAGTGGCCTATAGGAGAAAGCTTTAGGAGCTGATTGGCATGCTAGAGCAAGCAGATTACCACTCGCTCCTTCACTGTACTAAAGGCTCGACAAAAGGATGGACGGTGTAAGCGCGCGCTGTAAGGTCATATAGTCACACACTTCCTTTCTTTAATTTATACTGGCACACGACAGTGTATAGTGTACTTTTAGTCTATGGGTGTGAGTGATTGGTGATTGTAACGATTGTTACCTTGTGCGGAGGTTTGTGCCAGAACCACAATGCTGCAACCTTGGGCGGAAGGAACGGGGGAGACTCGAGTGAAAGTGATTCGCTAGTCCCCCCGTGAAACCATTGACAGGCCTCACCAAATGCGACGGTGGTTGCTTACCACTCAGAGCGACGAGAAGCATAAACATGCATAAGGCTGTCTTTCCCATAGCGTAGTAGAGAAGAGGGTGGGCAACTACCGATTGCACAACTTGTTACACCTACATCCGGTTAGCTGACCTTTAATTTGCTAATGAAAATGGCGTCGCTACGAGAGATGCTAACGATGCTAACGTGCTAACGGACGCCTTAGGGACATAAAACAAGAAGTCAGAATGAAAGACTACGATTAGCAACTGTTCTCTACTACCTATGGTCTTAACCAAGGCTATAGTTCCTTACTAGCTACCCAAAGAGTTGAGTAGAGAGAGCACTCTGGATGGTAGCTAGTGAGTGCAGGAACACTTCTTAGCTGCTTAGCAATGCAATTACCTGCAGTATATGTGAGCGTCCACGCAAAAAACCGGCTTCGTGCATAATTGCATAATGTTCAGGAAGCGGAATGAACGAAATCGCGAACGAAATCGTCCGCCTCTGCGGTATGGTACGCGGTGCCGTGAATCGACGTAGTGGAAGTGATACATCTCTGCGAGAGCTTTCATTTGATACCTAATTTGTCTTGTTTAGCTCAAGGACTAGCTTTTAGTTAACGTTTTGAGGTAGCAAGTGTGTTGGCAGAACTAGAAGAACTGGTTTACCCGCTGAATAGAAGAATAGGCGCCCTTGGCAAGCAGCAAACGTTTGTCACAGCTTTGGACAGCGCGGGAAGGGGCGAAATAGCTTCTCCTTGTTTCCTTTCTACGGTAGAAGCGGCTAATGCCCACGAAGGAGAAGATAAAGGTCTCACTTTGCGCTTTCGAGCCGCTGCGTAGAAGCAATGATCCAGCCACAACTGGAGGAAGAGGCACACTCAATTCGTCGATTCGCCGCCCGTGTCGGCAGATCTTAGAATAGAATGAAGCTATGGGGACAAGCAAGATTACCTCCTCACGAAATTCTTGGCAGAAGTTGTAGCTGTACTGTAAGTCCTTAATTCACCATGCTCTAGCTTTCCTGAGGCACCATTGCCCTTATATTCGCAATAGCAGTTTACAGCCCAGGTGCGTGCACAACGCAGATATTGTAGCACTCTAGCCAACATTTGCTAGCTTTTTACCGAGGGAAGGTAGATAGATAGGTAGCTTCTGGCCTGCGACCAAATGCATTTTAGTTGGTGTACAGATCTGTAGGAAGAAATGTTACTTCAAATATACATGCAGTTAGTAGAGAATCCTTGGAGAACCTTTGGAAAACAGATATAAGCACGTGCACAGATATAGACTATTTTGCAAGTGTATGAGGTCATGAATATATTTATAGGGATCATGAATATTATTATCATTGCTTATGAATATTATAATTAGGTAGAACTTTGATTTTATACTCAAATATCTCGCAGTAGGAATGGAAATGGAGGCTGCTCTTGCAGCAGCTGATGCCTTTCGCATAGATGATGCATCATGTGCAGTAACTCAAATTTGGGCAAATATAAACGAAACCGTTTTTTTTGCATGGACACACATATATCAAATTTGAAGTGTATAAAAAATTATAAGAAATGTAGGATCATTAGGTACAGATGGCTTATGTTATTAATTACATTTTCATTCATTCATCCACATGGATGTTTCTCCAAATACTGGAGGTCATCCCTACGTACATATAATAATTATATGTAATAGGAGCCAAAATGAAGTTCTGTAGTGACTGAGGGTTACTGATTATAATTTATAAGTACAAAGCATATATGATTATTAATTACAAAAGAAGAAAATGTTGCAATGGCTGATTTGTTGCTCAAAACCCTTTGCATGGAGCATTACATGTCGCATGTCGCATACTCCTCATCTCCTTTCCCAACCTTCACAGTCGAAGTGGGTCCCATCCCATATGCTGGATTGGCTTGCAGCTGGTCCAGGAGATTTGGGTCCTCGTACAGAGCATCCTTTGTGCTGCAGGAAATGTTGAATAGATACTGTTAAGACATGCGTACATATCTTTAGCTTTCTCACCACATGGTCAAACATTACTCAAATAAATGAATTTATAATCTATGTACATGCATGCCATCACTGAACCTGAGCACTGCTACGTAGGCCAATTTAGGTTTGCATATAATAAAATATGATGATGGCTGTGACTGGCTAAGAACTCACTCAAGCTTGGTAGTTCCTCTCCTTTTGGCTCTGCACAGCACAACTAGAGCAATGACACCTGCAATGGCTGCTGTTAGCAACACACCACCGATGAAACCCCCTGTTGCGGCACCTGAGGCATCAACTGCACAGTCATCTGCAGGGAATAGATGTTAGTTGTACATAATGGTATACACACCGTTTGTTTTGGTAACAAAATCTATCAATCTCTCATTAAAATTAATTTAATGCAGGCAGTGGGAACTAGTAGCATGCAGTAATGCAATGTAAGATATTCAACAAATGATACGACACATGCATGCTTCCATTAAAAGGAGTTTCCATATCTTAACACAGCAAAATCATGATGCGCTCAATAACTTCCCTACTGAATGGACAAAATTAGTAACAACAGAATTTAATGTAAAATGCAGCAGAAAACAAAACACAGCTATTTGTCCTGTATGTCTCTGCTGGCAGCAGACAAGAGATTGTGGCAAGCAGGGATATAAAATACATACTGTTTGTCATCTTTGCATCTTTTGCACTAGAGGACTTTTGGACTTACTCATCTCTGTTACTGTTTTGCCTCCCCACGCCACCTATATATATACTATATATAGTTGGGCATATTGTGGAGTGGCTCTGTTATTAGTAACAAGTCTAGTGCAGCCACACATTGATATTCTTTGTTGTTTGTCGCCAAGGGGTCAATTGTTGAAGTGCATGGCTTCTGTAGTTATGGGGCATTGTCATGTCACAGTCTGTGAGGACAATCCTTCATCTGTAGCTTCCTCTTCCTACTTCACCAGTGTCCAGTCCAGTGCAGAACACCACTTCCACTAAAAGTGCTAACTTATTATAGTCACTAGTATTGAAGGCTCGGAGGTGAAGCTGCCAAATGATGCCATCCAGCTGACTATCCAAGTAGGGAGAGAATCCACTCATGCTATCCAAAATGAACCACTTTCAAGTCAGTTAGGAATGCCCTACTTTTATGGAATGTATTGCACAACTAGTGGTGAGGTCAGGTTACTATATGTACATAATACAGCACAAGCCAAAGCTGAGTATTGCACTGGATAGCACAACCTTACCTCTTGTGTCAAGAATCCCGTAATGGACTTCTACATATATAACCAACTTTAGGTAATACATATTTCAAATAAAGTGGAATATCTGGAATAATTATACATTCCAGATAGACGACCGGTGAAGAACAGCAATGGTCAGTAGTATGTTGTGATGTGATGTGGCTTACTTTGAGTTACTCCACATGTTGGATTAGCCATTGTAGTGGTACAGTATGCACTCGTGTCACCCACTGAGTACACACTCCTGTCTCCCCGTGAGTTGGCAGCCACTGACACAGTGTACTCTGCATCAGGTACTAAACCTTGAAGCACAACACTGGTTGTGGTTGTGTATACAGTAGTAAAGCTGCTGGAAGCACTAGTGTCTCTCAGTCGGTACCTCACACTGTAGTTCCCCACCACATTGTCACACATCGAGCGAGAAGCTGCCCAAGTTACTACAGCAGTATCCTTGCCAATTACGGTCAATAAGACATCTGTTGGAGGCTTTGGCTCTGCAAAATCAACAAGAAAATGTCATTACAAACGGTGAGAGTGCCTGCCTGCCTGCATGCATGCCTTCAGCACAATCGCATCCATTAGGTACCACTGATACACCTGATGGGGGAACCATGCCTGCCAAAATACAGAACCGTATAATTACGTATACACACTGTCAGATGTACAAATATGGCCATCAAGCATAACATATAATGCTGTAAAATACGACAAGTGTCCTATACATACTGGCTGTCAAGCATAACATATAATGCTTATTACATAAGACAAGTGTCCTATACATACTTGTGTATGTACCACACACCTTCTCTGTTCCTTCCTGGACACACTGGAAGAACACTTTGTGCTGAATTCATGCTTAGTATGTTGACAGCTGCTACTCGGACATTGTAGGTCACAAACTCATTGGGCAGTGTCAGAGTGAAGTAAAGGGTGTTGCTGCTTCCTGCAATCACTGGGTCTCCAGGGGTCACTGCTGGTTCATACTCAATGTCATAGTGGATGGCTCCATTAGGGTGGAGTGGGGGGAGCCAGTTCAGTTCAACAGTACTCCCAGTTGGTTCTCCAATCACGGTCAACATGCGTGGTGGGGAGGGGACTGTGGCATTAGCAATGGTTGCAGGTGCAGATAAGGAAGGACACTCGAACATGACCACAAACATGCATGAGAGCACAGGTTTTGAACGAGTGCAGAGTGGACTATTAATGTTGGAATTAATTCAACAGAAACATGAGCTGCGGTTATTCTATACAGTCACACACCTGAAGCATGTACAACACTCTCACCACTCTCCATTGTTGTCACATCCATCTTCCCTGCCTCACTAATGACTGACGCTCCATTTGTAGACCACACTCTGATCCTGTAGGTTGTTCCTGGTTGCAGACCACTCAGTGTGACGCTAGTGCTGGCTCCTCCCACAATCCTCTCATACTGTGGAGTCATCACTGGGGGAGTTCCAAAGTCCTGTCTCTGATAACTCACATAGTATCCTGTAGCACCCATCACTGTGGACCAGGAGACACTCACTGTTGTATTGGTAGTACCTCCAGATGTCATTAAATTGGATGGAGTCGACAATATGCTTGCTGTCAGTGACAAAAAGGTACAAAGTAATCAATAATGTAAACATCATCACGAATGCTTTCTCACACTACATATGCAGCAATACTGTACATACATATCATCATCAATCATACATACGCATATAGTATATACATTCACTTACCATGGGTAGCGTAGGATATACATATTACCTTGACACGTACTGAATATACCACAGTTTGTGGGAGACATCTTGCATATCATGACAATTACCTGCAGTAGCTGTCTATCCTATTTGGATTAGGAACAGACTGTGACTTTAAAAATGCAGACAAAAGGGACAGGGACAATTGGCAATGTATTATTACCATCAGGTCTGTCTGGCTAGACCTTCCGATCTACATGTAACGGTTTAGTGATTAGTCCACATCTTAACAATAAGAAAGAACAGGAGTTGATGTCAATGGTTAGTGTGGGCATACGTGAGTGATACACCCGAAGCCTTCTGACCAAGGTATACGTACGTACATTACTCACGCTACACTTTGAGAGAAATACATATACATGTAACCACAATGAAGGAGCAGGCACTTTGGATTGTAAAATAATGTTAGGTACTCAAAGATGCATTATACAGTTACACTGCCAATGTGTCTGCTATACTATGTGACAAAATAACATTATCGTTTTGTTTCAATATGTTTCCATTTAAAGAAAGGGTTGGTCCATTCTACAGATTTTTGTTGCTTCTGTCACTCACAAGCGACAAGAGATGCACAGCCTGTATAAGAGACAACGTATACCCATCGTGCGCGACAGAGGTACAAGCTACCGACTATTGCTGCAAATAGCCAGAGGAGGGCGTGAGAGCTAACCACATGGGGACACACAAGCAGAAATACAAGGAGACAAGGAGAAAAGGGAAGAAACACCACCAAGCTATCTGCATAGGGGACTCTGCCACCTCTGCGCTAGCAGAACATGCTCATTCTACAGGTCATCTGCCATTGATTGGACCACAGTGCATGTCATTAACACATGCACCCATACCTCCAGGAGATGCCTGCTCGAGTCCTGAATGATACAGAAGAAGCCCTCAAAGCTGAACAGAGTGCTAGGAACACTTCCTCCAGTGTGCAAGCCTCTCATTCATTACTCAAGACTTGCATGCACCCATTTTAGAGTTCTTTAGAATTCTTAATTAGTAGAAGGACTCAATTTCCTCTTATATTCTTGAAATTCTTTTCGTTTTTATTTTTCACACCCTCTCTTTTCTCTCATCTCCTCACTTGTGACTTCACTTCATCTCACCATACCAATAATAAATTCCACGTCACCCCTGTAAGCCATACCACTGAAGAAGGCAGCAGTGAGCTGCCGAAACGTTTGATGTAATTCAAGAAATCTTTGGGCACTTGGTACCAGGAAAGGATAGTCTAGTGGCAGTAACAAATAGTTCATATCTAATGTAACAAGGAATTTAACATGTTTTCTGTCAAAAAAGTAGCCGAATGTGTAAAAAATGCCCCGTAATGTCCCATTTGCATGGTTCAGCACCTATTAGGTCAAAGGATAAGCCGTACATAGTTATGTAAACGGTTAAGGTGACAACTGATTGTAAAAGTCAATGGTCTTATTCAAATGCTCAGAAATCAGTCTGAAAAGGACTCCCTCAAGTCTAAATGAAGCACAGAGCATAATATACAATTGTACAGTAGTGAATACTACAAACACTGTTTTGCAGACAGACTTAATTTGTAGCAGGAACTCATACTATAGCCAGTTGATTTATGTGTGGAACTAAACCCACCTCCATTCATAAGATACACTCCAATCAATGCTGACTGGCCACCATTTACTCGGCATTGCAGGTCTTGGTTCACATAGTTAGGATCATGAGTGAACAAGTGAATACTGGTATGTCCATCGAGTGAAGGGTCTACGCCTACAGCACCATTGTGTTCACAGGCGGGACCACATCCTAGACAGGGCACAGGTGTGATTCCTGCTAGGCATTGTGTTAGTGCTCCTCCACTACTGTTATGCCATGTTACTTGTGCAGCCTGTGGGTCACCACCGTAGCAAGCAATGTGGTCATTTCCAATGCCAGTCGCAGGAAGCACATTTCGTGGGGTGTTGGTATGTGTGAGTGTGGCGTTGATGACAAAGCTGTTCCTGGGAAAGAACACTTTTAATCCTCCATCCTCATTCAAAAAAGAGAGACCATCTGTAGGAGCAAGAGTGAACAGACAGCAACACACACACACTCAGTCACAAAAAACAGGCTACTGTACACTACATGCTATGTACATAAAGGAATAAGTATCATGACATGAGTGGTTACGAAATCTCTTTAAGAGTGGGCCAAGCTGTGGGTTCAACAGAAAAGGGAGGAATGCCCATTTCTTCTTTTCACTTGATGCAGATGCCCACCAACCACTGTGCTTAGGGTAAGCTGTGACAGTGGGTGGGCTCCGGGGAGAGAAGACATCTGTATACATCAGCCAGATATCCTGCTCCACCCTCTGCCATGGCAGCTGAGGGTGCAATCAATCAATCAATCAACATCATAAGAACGTTAAAATCCCCAGTCCTGGGGGTCGTTCTGTATATCAGAATATATGTTTACATACATGTAGGGTGGAATAATAATAACAATACTATCATCTTCCTTGCGTTAGAAGGCATCACCCCACTGCTTCCTGGGTCTTCCCCTGGGCCGCCTTCCTTCTATCTCTCCCACCATTACCCTTTCCACTAAACTTTCTGGTTTCTCCATCACCTTTACTCTCCACCTCTCTCTCCTCTCCCTCACTACATCCACAATCGACCTCTGCTGTAACCTGTGCCTGATCTCCTCATTTCTGATGTGATCTATTCTAGTCACTCCTGCAACCTTCCTCAAAATGCTCATTTCTGTTGCCTGTAGCCTGGATTTCTCCTTCTCCCTCAACACCCACGATTCACACCCATATGTCATCATTGGCACCACCATTGCATTGTATACTTGCATCTTTGCTTTCCAACTCAATCCTCTATTCTCAAATACTTTTGCTTTCATTGCCCCGACTGTGCTCATTCCAATCCCAATTCTTCTCTCTAATTCTCCTTCCATTCTTCCGTCTTCACTGAACTTTACCCCCAGATACACTGCCTCACTCACATTCTCCACATTGTGCCCATCTACCTCTACCTTACACCCAGTGATCTCCCTGCCAATTGCCATCGTGTTGGTTTTTGTCCAATTTACTGCCAGCTTGTGTTCCTTCACTGCTGTTTGCAGTGCCCTAATGTTGTGTTGCAGGTCCTCCTCTCTTTCTGTGACCAAGACTGTGTCGTCTGCAAATAGTAAAACCTGCACTTGGCATGTGTCTAACTTCACTCCTCCATGAAAGTTTGTCCATGCTTCTCTGATTACCATATCTAGGAAGATATTGAATAGCCATGGTGACAATGGGCATCCCTGCCTCACTCCCTGTTTCACTTCAAACCATTCTGACATTTCTCCATCCACCCTCACACATGCCTCACTAGCCTGGTACATTGACTTTATCACTCTCAATAGACCATCGGACACACCATACCTCTGCAGAGCTTCCCACAACTCCTCCCTGCATACTTTATCATAAGCTTTTTCTAAATCCACAAACACTGCACACAACTTTTTGCCCTTTTCAATCATCTTCTCTGTCAGCTGTCTCATCACAAATATCTGTTCTGCACACCCTCTGCCTCTCCTGAACGCTGCTTGCTCTTCCATTATCTTGTCTTCTGTCACTGTACGCACTCGGTGGTTGAGTATACTTGCAAAAACTTTACCAGGTATACTCAACAAGCTGATCCCCCTGTAGTTTTTACACAATTTCTTGCTTCCTTTCTTATGTATAGGCACAATGACCGCTCTTCTCCAGTCTCTTGGTGAGGGTGCTTGCAGTCATTATAATACCAGATAGTACCAGGCAAATTCAGATTAATTGCGGATATGTCTAGCTCGACAAACATGAGTGGAAATGACAACCTCTGGTATCAGGTCACCTGCATGGCCTACTTATCAGAAGAGGCTGTGGCATCGTACGTAATGCAGCACTCCATTACGAGGGCACTGGTGGCAAAGACAGACGTTAATGAGGTATATAGAATAGTCATAATTTTAAGTAGAAATTGCATATATCGTGAATACATTTGAAGGTGACACTAGTACTTAAGACTACACTCCTTGGCAGGGACATTTGTGTACATGTATAAGTACGTATGGGATCTGCTAGCAAGAGCATTTGTGTACATAATATGTATACGTATGTATGTAGACTGCCAACTTTAACCGTCCACAGTGTCATATTTGGAATGAAGCCTTCCTTATTGGTAGTGCAAAGTTGGATTGTGTTAGATTGAGAGTCAACAGATACACACACACACCTTCCAGCTTAGCCCCTAAGGCTGTGCTTCACCCTCTAATGATCAATCTATGCTTTGAACATTCTCTGGTCATGGCCCTTGGTACTATACATAACTCACTTGTAACTGTTACTGAGTGGGTTTCTGATGCCAGTGGTGTGCTGCTGCCCATCACTGTGCAGGAGTAGTCCCCAGTGTCATTGCCATTGCGCACATTCACCACCAAGATGTTGCCCCGTTGGACCTTGGCTGCCCACTCAGGATCAACTGCTCCTGCATCACAAGAGCCCCCAGGACAGGTCCACTGATAGCTCAGCATAGTGGTGGATGGCACTCCTACAACTCTGCACACCAAAACCAGGGTGGTGCCTTGCTCCACCATAGCAGTGTTGGGGTAGGCATCAATGACAACTGTATACAGAGTGGGAAGTACACTTGGACATTTGGACTCACCACATTATTGCACAGGTTTACATAATTATTATCAACATGAAAGCGTAACCATTATGTACCTGCCAACCAAGAAAGGCATTAGTCTTGCGCCCAGTCCCTTCTCCGCGCTCCCTATAAAATGGCCTAACGGCAGAGAAGGGTCTGGGTACGGTAGGCATCAATGACAACTGTATGTGGAGTGGGAAGTACACATGCATTGTTGGAATTCACATATTGTTGCATTACTTCCTGTCAGAACATATTATACCACTAAGACGTAGGAAAGAGGTGTAGGAAGGAAAACATTAAATTGAACACCACAGCAACATAGCACGGGCAAGCAATTAATATATAGTGTGTATTCTATGCATCAAGCTACTTAACTAAGGCACTACCTACAAATCATAAATCGCAGTGGCTATTGGTCCGGTAACCAGACGCCCAGTTCCATGGCTATTGGTCCGGCAATCGGTCACATGCATCACGTGCAAATACGTCATGTGCGAACGTGTCATTTTAGTGGGTCATTATACTCAGGGCGGTATGTTCGTGCTGCGCATCACAATAGACGTTTCGGATGTAGCAAGCTCAGAGGTGGAACCATCAGATGTAGCAAGCTCAGAGGTGGAACCATCAGATGTAGCTAGCTCAGAGGTGGAACCATCGGATGTAGCAAGCTCAGAGGCGGAACCATCGGATGTAGCAAGCTCAGAGGCGAAACCATCGGATGTAGCAAGCTCAGAGGTGGAACCATCGGATGTAGCAAGCTCAGAGGTGGAACCATCGGATGTAGCAAGCTCAGAGGTGGAACCATCGGATGTAGCAAGCTCAGAGGTGGAACCATCGGATGTAGCAAGCTCAGAGGTGGAGCCAGTAAGTTTCACTGTTGGAGAGACGTTTTCGTCCTATGACGATCTCCAGAAGAAGTTAGCCAAATTTGAGAAGTCGCATTCAGTACAACTTACACAGAGAGACTCACAAACTCTCGAAGCTGCAGCTAGAAGGGTCCCAAAGAGAGTTAAAAATGCTAATGCAGCATTGGTGTACTATTCCATAAATTTCTCCTGTGTGTTCGGGGGAAAGAAGTATAATAGCAAAGGAAGTGGAAAGAGACCCCATCAAAGGTATACTGAAGTAGTGAATAGTAGATTATTATAGCTATGGCCATCTATAATTATGTAATAACCTATATTGCATAGTCCCTGTTGCATACGCAGTACTATCTGAAGGAATTTTGGAAGTGACCACACATAGCTGCCAGTGCAACTTTTGGCATACCATGCATTTGCCCTGCAGACACATCTTCGCCATCCGAGACAGAACACGCTGTCATCGATTTTACTGTGAGGAATTGGTTGCCCCTAGATGGACACTAGACAGTATGAAAGCAGTCTATGAAATGAAGTGCCAGTCACAATAATTATAGTGGATCAGACTGTTTTGAAGTTTGTATTGACCATGTGTATGGATTTGTATTTGTCTGTCATGGGCCAACAATCATGTCTACAGGTAACGGACATCACCCAGGAGCATGCCACTAGGGTATTGTCTCAACACCAGAAGTTTCACCGAGCTCAACTAGTCACCAACCAACTAGCTGCTCTGTGTTCTGAAAGGGGGATGGTGGAATACGAAGAACGCCTGGCTTTCTTAGAACTCCTGAAAGAGAAGTGGTCCAATGGGCATAAAGTTACCCTTCAGGCACAGTCTGGTGATAGCCGCATCACATACCACACATACAAGAATGGGTATTCATTTGACAACTTGTTCACACGTGTACATGTATACATACACGTATAGGTGAGCAACCATCAACAATCACCCCAATTGTTGCCCCCTGTGAAGCACGTTCCATCCTTGGGACAAGTGAAACGCCTTGTAAGTTGTGTCTCAACACGCAGGCAATGCTATCACATGCATGCTATAATCATAGGCATGATTGTTACATGATGGTATATTCAATACATTCAGGTGGTGATAGTGACACTATGGAGACTGACAACACTGAACAGCAGGCAGGCAGGCAGTTTGAGCCACAAAACTCCTAACAGAGCAAGCCCTCTTCAGTCTTCAAACCTTAAGCCTGTGTACATTTGTTGTTATGTAGGCGTTTACAGCAACCATACATTTACGTAGCAAATTTGACAGACATCAAATTATCACCAAAGACGAGGAAATGTGGCCGGCCAAAGGGTGCTGCTTTAACAGTGATAGGTCTTCCTAAGAAGAAGGGTAAGATGTTCAAGCCTCAAGAGTTCAGAAGAAGGTCTCCCAATGAGAAGGAGGAAGGTGATACATAGATGTTGCAGTCATTTCTGTGTTCAACTTGTATGGTGTTATGCTATGTTATGATTGCGACTTACATTCCCCCATACAGCAATTTTATCCTGGTTTGTGCACAGTGACATAGCCAAAGCTGCTATCATGGAGAACAGAATTGTTGAAGAAGAAGATGTAGAGGTTAGGCCAGAGAAAGTTACCACTGCCTGCATCGATGAGAATGTGTGTCTGGAGAGCTGCAGAAAATACTGTACGACAGATGCGTGGCTAGTCATTATGGATGTTGTCGCAGCTATTAGGAACAACCCCGTGTGGTATTGTGGCCGGTGTACCAGGCCAATCTCAGATGACACGCAGTCGTCCTTGGTGTGTGAGTGCTGCTTGGGATGGTTTCATTTCAAGTGTCTTGGCGTCAAGCAACCACCCAAGGCAAAGTTGTGGTTCTGTAGGAAGTGTTGTGCCACAGTCAAGGGGTCGTAGCTACTAGCATTGTTTTCAGTACTCTTGACTTAGCTAACTACATTCAGTTTATCTTGTAATTTATGCATCTGCTTTGTAATGCACATAATGCTTAAGTGTCATAGCCACTTACAAGGCTAGCAGGAATGTCTGTGCTTATACGTACACCTTACACGAGATGTAGCTAAGGTCTTATTATAGCTACATTGCTTATCTAATTTGTTCCATCAATTTGTTGGAACAAGCGCATACATAGTTACAACATGCAGACTACGAGATTTGCGGCTGGAAAGCTGAACTATTACGTGGCAAGGATCGACTACCGAGTCGCATCATTCTCCGCGGGCACACACAGAAGTTAGAGTCACTAAAATCACCTTGCACGTCGCTCTCCGACTGGAGTACTGAAGATATCGCTATCTGACTGGACTGAAGATACCACACAAAGCGCAAGTAGAACGTTAACGCATAAGTATACCCATGAATCTGATTGGCATTTGACCAATAGCCATGGAACTGGGCGTCCGGTTACTGGACCAATAGCCACTGCGATCATAAAACAAGGACAAACCAAACCAAACAACCAAGAGAGATATTAGTCTCATGCCCATACCCTTCTCCGCGCTCCCTTAAAATGGCCGAACGGCGGAAAAGGGTCTGTGGGTACGAGACTAGAGAGACGTAAGGTAATAACACATTGTGTGCCTTAAAATGGTTCTTTTATTATTATCTTATCACACTGTTAGAAAAGGGGTGTTACCATTACACCCTGCCTTCAGTTGGCAATAGTTAGGGTGTTGTCAATACACCAATAGGGGTGTTATGGTTACCACCTCAACACCCATTGGGTGTTGTACATGGGAATTCCTCAATATGCTCTGATAAACTAGACTATATATATATATAATTTTATATTATATATATATATATATATATATATGTATATTGCTCTGATAAACTCTCAAATAATATCTCTTTCTCCCTCTCCCATACACCTGCTGTAATTACAGGTTAGATATTATCATTATAGATAATTCCTATAATTATTACGATAATTATTATTTTATTGATGTCTCATCTTAATTTATACTTGACCAACATTTTTATGCATTTTGCTTGTAGTCTTGTGACAAAGTTGCATTGTGCTTGTTTATTTACTTGTATTTGCTTTGTGCGTGATGTGCTGTGTGTATGATGATATGCTGTCCATTTGATGAGGTGTTTTCTGGCTGACTTGTATTTTCCTTGGATGTTTTGTGCATGTGTGAAATGTATTTTCTGTGATGTGCACCTGTTTTTCCTGTGCATGCCTATAAATCTTTAATTGGTCTTTGCAGTGTTGGTTGATAATTGACTCTGTCTTGTTTGGTGAAGCGATACGTGTTCCTGACATCCGAGGTCGAATCCACCTTTATTGTGCTACCAGACTGAATCCGAGTGGAACGTCACATCTTGTTATAATAATACAGCCAAGATGTTTTTATTTTATGTGTAGAATGGTAGTAGCTAGCTAACTAGCTGTAGCCGTTTAATTACTGAATCTTAGCTACACAGTGAATAGCATGCTCTAAAGTAGCTAGCTAGCTTGTTAAGGCGTTAGTATACTGAATTTATCTGCTTTGATATTTAAGCATACAGAAGCGCTGACCTGTTTGTTCCTGAAATCCTGAGTCTCCCATTTTCCCGTTTTGTCCATGCTAACTAGTTAGCTAGAAGAGGATCCCCGTCGGTATGACAGACGTCTAAAGGTAACCGAATCTTTTTTCACATTTAATCATCATTGTACAGCTATTTTCTTTCGCGTCGCGCGTCTTCCTTAGGAGTAGTTCTTGCGAATCAAATAATACGTGGCGGCCATTTTAGCATTTAGCGTTGCGCAATAATGCCCGCCTGTTCTGTGCCAGCTGCAGCTGCAGCTGCATTCACCAAATGGAAGCCCATCAGGTCGTGTCGCAGGTGGCAACTCGCGAGGAGTTAGAGACGTTTAACGGTAAAGACCCAACTGAGTTAACGTTCTTATCAGGGAGACTAGAAAAAGACATCGGTGAGGACTCTGTAGTCGCTCTGAACTTTCCTTGAACTACGTAGCTAACGGATGAAGACCTCCGTGACATTATGAGGGATGGTGAAGTATGCATTGAAGCTGGCCTTGAAGCTGGCGAATTGACCTTGGTTGTTGGAATGTCATTGCATACTCCTTGTCCCTAAATGTTTCCCACCAGTTGGTTTTTCCATGAAGCTACTCCATTGGGGTGCACCAGCCCTACACCACTACACTGTGGATGAATATAATAATATTTATATGCATGTGCATTTGTACTCCATGTTTGCTTGTTATTGTGTGTATATAATAATGTACCCAAATTTCTTTTAAGGCACAGACTGTAGCCTCACCAACAAGTGGCAGTGTCCCTGCGCAAACTGTCAAAATTCCTGACAGGTTTTCCTTTAGTACTATGGAAGCCCTGAAGTCAGGAAACATCACACGTGCAGTTCGCATTGAGATTGTTGCCGCAGTTGCCTTCCAGGTATATAACTCCATGAGTAACAACATACGCGTCCACGTGCTCACATATTTCTATGTTTTGCAGCTATTTGCAGTGAGGAGTACAACTCTGTTTGCCGACACCTAGTCACCAAGTTCCCAGTCTTGAAGGACACTATTGGACACACACACACACACACACACACACACACACACACACACACACACACACACACACACACACACACACACACACACACACACACACACACACGTGCACACATTTTTGCATGTACCTATATACATTACTTCAGTTAACGCATGCTATCTTTCTTCGCTACAGATGCATTGTGACCTAGATGCTGAAGTGAGGAAAGTACCTCACAAGTTACAACCATCCCTATCTAGTGGCAATGGTTGCAGCGAATGCTGTGAGGTTCTACCACATTGCAGAACGCGTTGTTCTGTGTGAGGCGACATCATTCACACAAGGGTTAATGACTCTAATTGCCACATATTATACATTCGATATGGCATACCCTAAGCCACTCATTCCTATTTTGACCTTTGTGAAAAGGGTTGTCATGAATGTGTCAGCCTCAGCACAAGTGCCAAATTTTGTAACCAAACTTGTAAGTAGTTTAGATAAAATCATCATTTAAAGCACATACAGTATATTATTGACTTTTGAGCTTTTCACTGTAATCTGTCTACATATATTTTCTGTATGATTGTTTAATGTATGATTTTGTCTATCTGTTACATATTATATACATGCAGCAACAACATTATCAAACAGCACATTTATTATAGCATTTATTAGTATGCATTATTATGCCCTATTTCATTGATATTCGTGTAATCTACTCACCATAATAATAATCATCATGATAAAAATAATACTGCATGCAATGACGTGAAAATGCATGTACGTACCAATGGATTAAATACGGCATGTTACACCCATATGGGTGCATTTTGGAGCACCCTTAAAGGGGTTTGTGGAACACCCTGAGGGTGTAGCCAATTACACCCATGAGGGTGCTGTTTTGGAACATGCGAGGGAGCACCCTTAAAGGTGTAGTGGCTACACCCCATTTTTAACAGTGCAGAGAAACAAACATCCACATCGGTTAGTTTTGTCTGTGTAGGAATACTTACACAGCAGTGAAAATAGCCTACGTTCGTTCCTTAGTGCAGAAGAGCGCGTCGATCGCATTGGAAGAGCCAAAGAATGACTGTAAATACCCCGTTCTACTCTATGACATCTAGATATGATATGACATCAAAATGTGGCCCGTTCTACCTTGATGGCCCTAGAAAAAGGTTTAGTGGCCTATACAGGAGAAAGCTTTAAGAGCTGACGGACATGCTAGAGCAAGTAGATTACCACTCGCTCCTTAACTGGCCTGAAGGATGGTGACAGTGTAACATTGTAACTTCATAATATTATTATGTCTTAATTTATACTAAAACGACAGTATATAGTATGCTTTTAGTGTATGGCTGTGACTGATTGGTGATTGTAACGATTGTTACCTTGTGCGGAGTTTTGCGCCAGAACCACAATGCTGCAACCTGGGCGGAAAGAACGGGGGAGAGTGGAGTGAAAGGGATTCGCTAGTCCCCCGTGAAACCATCGGCAAGCCTCACCATATGCGAAGGTGGTTGCTTACCACTCAGAGCGACGAGAAGCATAAACACGCATAAGGCTGTCTTCCGCATGGTGCCTCCACGTCTAGCCCTGATCTCCCTCCCAAGCCGAGTTCTACGTTGGAGTGGTTGCGTATAAATGTAGTATGGTTATATAGGCTATGTTATGCAGTAATTTGTAATAGGGCTTCCTTCCGGCGGGCGAGGTCTGATGCCAGTTTTCATACAGCCTGTTTTGAATGCATGCAGCCACTTGTAGATTAGGCACATCAAACTGCAAATGGGAGGACTAAATGATGAAAAGGAGCATAACGTATGAAGAAGGGTTTCTAGCTGTTCTGATGAGGCTTCATCCCGGATTATTGTTATATAGAGGATATTGCAAATAGATTTTGAGTACACTGTAGCACAATTTCAAGGAGCTTTGCAACATGGATTAGAATTTTAATAGTGGAAATGAGAAGCATATTCCAGCAGCTGCTCCACACAAACGTGAAATTCTCTAAGACATCTATCAGTGTCGACCACGATGCATTTCCGTCCACTTTCCGACGATGCGAATCATATTCTGCTGTGCACCTTCTGCCCCAGCTGTTATGTTACGAACTGAATTCTCCTGACCCAGAAGGATTCCAATATGACCTCACACAGTCAGCAGCCATTTCTGGAACAATAGCCATTAGCTATTGACCAGTTAACCTGTTAACCTCAGGGACTGTGGTTCAGTTGGTTCAATTGCGGTGTTGGCATATATAGCACATTTACACAGTGTGCAAACACACAGTTATACACACATTGGAATAAAGCATCTAAATGAAGGTAGCAGTACAACAGCTTAGTTCACTGATAACTGGGGTCAATACCTATAATTGCCCTGAAACTTATTCATTTAATATCCACTTGGCTTGCTACAGTATTCAATGCATGTTATATAGTTAAACTCAGAGTTAGAGTTAAGAGAAAGAGGTAAATTTTGGCAATAGACTATATATTGCAACAGCATAATGTAGCACACAGGCAATATTTATGTAGCAATGTATCAATGTAGCAAGCAGCCAATATTAGATGACACTTTAGGTCAGAAAGCGATGCATGTACATGCAGTCAAAAATTAAGGGCATATGGGTGCTACATATTACCTACTTATACTGCATGACTACCATGCACTAGCTATATGCATAATTATAGCCGAATGGATTCATGTTTTCCTATACACTTATTACACACATCAAAGCTTGAAAAGCTATATATATATATAATAATAGAGATATCACTAGCCTTTCATGTCATTCACCGTTAATTTCCTTCCTCACTCGTTCCCACACACTTCCACACTTATTGCACACACTTGTTACTCAGTGCACACAGCTAGTGGCAGCTGACCTGTGCCTGGGGCTGCGAATGTGATCACACACAATGTTTCCCCTGCATGCACTCAACACTTCCAGCTTGTACTTCACACCAGACTAGCTCCAACTCAAGATGGTAAAGGTTCCAAGAACATGCACTTTTAGTTTTATCACATAATAATTATGACACCTTAATGACATGACATCTTAATGACATGTTGTGTACTATAATGGCTACCTCAGTCATCGACACACATCTATAATGCAATTACAGAACAATTTGAAGAGCATTAATACAAAAGTAGGATCATTAGGTAGAGTTGGTTTGTGTTATCAACTACAAAAGAGAAAATGTTACAATGGCAGGAGTCCTGAACTGTTGCTCAAACACGTGTGCATAGAGCATTACATGTAGCATGTCTCATACTCCTCATCTCCTTTCTCCACCTTCACAGATGAAGCGGGTCCCATCCCATATGCTGGGTTGGCTTGCAGCTGGTCCAAGAGATTTGGGTCCTCGTACAGAGCATCCTTTGTGCTGCAGGAAATGTTGAATAGATACTGTTAAGACATACGTACATAACTTTAGCTTTCTCACCACATGGTCAAACATTACTCAAGTAAATGAATTTATAATTTATGTACATGCATGCCATCACTGAACCTGAGCACTGCTATGTAGGCCATTTTAGGTTTTTATATTATAAAATATGATGATGGCTGTGACTGGCTAAGAACTCACTCAAGCTTGATAGTTCCTCTCCTTTTGGCTCTGCACAGCACAACTAGAGCAATGACACCTGCAATGGCTGCTGTGAGCAACACACCACCGATGAAACCCCCTGTTGCGGCACCTGAGGCATCAACTGCACAGTCATCTACATGGAATAGATGTTTAGTTGTACATAATGGTATACACACCGTTTGTTTTGGTAACAAAATCTATCAATCTCTCATTAAAATTATTTAATGCAGGCAGTGGGAACTAGTAGCATGCAGTAATGCAATGTAAGATATTCAACAAATGATACGACACATGCATGCTTCCATTAAAAGGAGTTTCCATATCTTAACACAGCAAAATCATGATGCGCTCAATAACTTTCCTACTGAATGGACAAAATTAGTAACAACAGAATTTAATGTAAAATGCAGCAGAAAACAAACACGGCTATTTGTCCTGTAAGTCTCTGCTGGCAGCAGACAACAGATTGTGGCAAGCAGGGATATAAAATACATACTGTTTGTCATCTTTGCATCTTTTGCACTAGAGGACTTTTGGACTTACTCATCTCTGTTACTGTTTTGCCTCCCCACGCCACCTATATATATATGTACTATATATAGTTGGGCATATTGTGGAGTGGCTCTGTTATTAGTTCAATAACAAGTCTAGTGCAGCCACACATTGATATTCTTTGTTGTTTGTCGCCAAGGTGTCAATCACTGAAGTGCATGGCTTCTGTAGGTATGGGGCATTGTCATCTCACAGTCTGTGAGGAAAATCCTTCATCTGTAGCTTCCTCTTCCTACTTCACCAGTGTCCAGTCCAGTGCAGAACACCACTTCCACTAAAATGCTAACTTATTACAGCCACTGGTATTGAAGGCTCGGAGGTGAAGCTGCCAAATGATGCCATCCAGCTGATTATCCAAGTAGGGAGAGAATCCACTCATGCTATCCAAAATGAACCACTTTCAAGTCAGTTAGGAATGCCATACTTTTATGGAATATACTGCACAACTAGTGGTGAGGTCAGGTTACTATATAATACAGCACAAGCCAAAGCTGAGTATTGCACTGGGTAGCACAACCTTACCTAGCTCTTGTGTCAAGAATCCCGTAATGGACTTCTACGTATATAACCAACTTTAGGTAATACACATTTCAAATAAAATGGAATATCAATGGAATAATTATACATTCCAGATAGATGACCGGTGCAGAACAGCAACAGTCAGTAATATGTTGTGATGTGATGTGGCTTACTTTGAGTTACTCCACATGTTGGATTAGCCATTGCAGTGGTACAGTATGCACTCGTGTCTCCCACTGAGTATGCACTCATGTCTCCCTGTGAGTTGATGGCAGCCACTGACACAGTGTACTCTGCATCAGGTACTAAACCTTGAAGCACAACACTGGTTGTGGTTGTGTATACAGTAGTAAAGCTGCTGGAAGCACTAGTGTCTCTCAGTCGGTACCTCACACTGTAGTTCCCCACCACATTGTCACACATTGAGCGAGAAGCTGTCCAAGTTACTACAGCAGTATCCTTGCCAATTACGGTCAATGAGACGTCTGTTGGAGGTTTTGGCTCTGCAAAATCAACAAGAACATGTCATTACAAACGGTGAGAGTGCCTGCCTGCATGCATGTGTACAATGGTGTGCTACATATGACGAGTGCAACAGTAAGGTGCAAAATAATTCTGTGGGGTGCTGTATATTAAAGGAAGGAAGATGCTTTTAGTTTCGTAACTTAGATTTAGTGAATGAACCACATTCAGATGAACTGTGCAACTGCGTGCATGGCTTATGTAGATGATCACATGCAATCAACGCCTGAAAAATAAGAATAAAACTGTTACGGGATGCTGTCTAGGAGTGCAGGTGAGGTGAAATGATCACCCTGTGTCCTTTACAACAATTCATGTGATAGTCAACATCTTTCACCTGAAAGACAGGTTTTAGCTAGTTACAACTACCGTGGGGCCAATTTACAAAGCTGTCCTTTCTTACACAGAGGACAGCGGGACTGTGTGTCCATTAACATTTTGCTACCTCTGTGCCTTTAACTACCTCCTGAGTTACCGTACTACAGTACCTGTGATATAAAGCAGACTCTGAGGAGTATGGGCCTACAGTTTCAACTGAGGTGGTGACAGCTACTTCCACAGAGTACTCTGCATTAGGTGCTAAGTCGTGGAGCATAACACTGGTAGTTGAGGTGTTGACTGTGGTGTGTTCACCATTGCTACAATCTACACCCCGCATTGTAGCCTGAAATGACACCATCACACACTCGGGGTTCGGGTTCCTTCCAAGTCACGTTAGCGCAGCGTTACATGATTTGGCTTCCACTATTACATTTGTCGGTGGAACAGTCATCATACAGAGGAGGACAGTTTGGATAGTGCATGCATGTGTGTACATCCCAATACACACTACATGTCAGCTAAAATAGTGCCCAGTGACTACATGTGCACACACCTCAATGTCGTCACATAGCAATACAATTTGCAACTGTCTAGAAGTCTACTGTAATAACGTATTTCATAATTGCAACCAGTAAAATGGTCTGTTGGGCATAAAGGGTTAATCCCCTATATATATATATATTGTATATATATATATATATATAAATTGAGTCCTGTACAGGCAGAGGAGAGCTGCTCTTTAATGGATGCTCTTTCTTTACAGATGAATGCTGGCATGTGTCCCCAGAACCACCTTACATTACTCAGGAGTTACCTGTAATATTAAACTGGGCCACAGGAGAGTAGCTGCCAATGCCTCCAACTGAGGTGGTGATGGCCACTTCCACAGTGTAGTCCTCATTAGACGTCAGGCTATACAGGGTGACACGGGCATCTGAGGTGTCCACTGTGGTGTAGTCCCCAGTGCTGCTGCTCAATCGATACCTCACATTGTAGCCTGAAACAACACCATCACACACTCCGGAATTGGGTGCACGCCAAGTCACTTCAGCAGAATCGCATCCATTAGGTACCACCGATACACCTGATGGGGGAACCGTTCCTGCCAAAATACAGAACTGGAAAATTACACACTGTCATATGTACAAATATGGTCATCAAGCATAACATATAACATATCACATAAGGCAAGTGTCCTATACATACTGTGTATGTACCACGCACCTTCTCTGTTCCTTCCTGGACACACTGGAAGAACACTTTGTGCTGAATTCATGCTTAGTATGTTGACAGCGGCGATAGTGACATTGTAGGTCACAAACTCCTTGGGCAGTGTCAGAGTGAAGTAAAGGGTGTTGCTGTTTCCTGCATTCACTGGGTCTCCAGGTGACATTGCTGGTTCATACTCAATGTCATAGCGGATGGCTCCATTAGGGTGGAGTGGGGGGAGCCAGTTCAGTTCAACAGTACTCCCAGTTGGGGTTCCAATCATGGTCAGCATTCGAGGTGGGGAGGGGGCTGTGGCATTAGCAATGGGTGCAGGTACAGATAAGGAATGACACTTGAACATGACCACAAACATGCATGAGTGCATAGATTTTGGATGAGTGTAGAGTGGACTATTCACATTAATGTTGGAATTAATTCAACAGAAACATGAACTGCAGTTCTTCTATACAGTCACACCTTGAAGCATGTAGAAAGCACTCACCGCTTTCCACAGTTGTCACATCCATCTCCCCTGCCTCACTACTGACTGATGTTCCATTTGTAGACCACACTTTGATCCTGTAGGTTGTTCCTGGTTTCAGACCACTCAGTGTGACACTAGTGTTGGTCCCTCCCACAATCCTTTCATACTGTGGAGTCACCACTGGGGGAGTTCCAAGGTCCTGTCTCTGATAGCTCACATAGTATCCTGTAGCACCCGACACTGTGGACCAGGAGACGCTCACTGTTGTAGTAGTAGTAGCTCCAGATATAATGAACATGGATGGCGCCGACAATATGCTTGCTGACAGTGACAAAAAGGTACAAAGTTATCAATAATGTAAACATCATCACAAATGCTTTCTGACACTAAATATGCAGCAATACTATACAAACGCACACAGTACATCCAGTTGCCATGGGTAGCGTGGGATATACATATTACCTTGACACATACTGAAAATACCACAGTTGGTGGGAGACATCTTGGGATAGGCATGTGCACTGCATATCATGAACAATTACCTGCAGTAGCTGTCTATCCTATTTAGGATTAGGAACAGACTGTGACTTTAAAAATGCAGACAAAAGGGACAGGGACAATTGGCAATGTATTATTAGGTCGGTCTGGCTAGACCTTCCGATCTACATATGTAATTGCTGGGCACTTGGACCCAGAAGGGACGGTTTAGCGATTAGTCCATACCTTGACAGTAAGAAAGAACAGTAGTTGATATCAATGTTTAGTGTGGGCATACGTGAGTGATACACCCGAAGCCTTCTGACTAAGATATACCTACGTACATTACTCACGCTGCACTTTGAGAGAAATACACATACATGCTACCATTTGTCAAGGGACTAATTCATTAGTGCTTGGAAAGTGTATATTGCTTTCCTCTATCGGTTACTTTTAAAACAATTTTAGAAGCAAGTCGAGAATAGTCAACTTTGATTTTTTGACCCTTAGTTGTAGTGAATACTACAAACACTGTTTTGCAGACAGATTGTAGCAGGAACTCATATTATAGCCAATTGAGTTATGTGTGGAACTAATTAAACCCACCTTCATTCGTAAGATACACTCCAATCAATGCTGACTGGCCACCATTTACTCGGCATTGCAGGTCTTGATTCACATAGTTTGGATCATTAGTGAACAAGTGAACACTGGTATGTCCATTGAGTGAAGGGTCTACGCCTACACCACCATTGTTTTCACAGACTGGACCACAAGCTTCACAGGGTATAGGTGTGGTTCCACTTATGCATTGTGCTAGTGCTCCTCCACTACTGTTATGCCATGTTACTTGTGCAGCCTGTGGGTCACCACCGTAGCAAGCAATGTGGTCATTTCCAATGCCCATGTCAGGAAACACATCTCGCGGGGTGTCGGTCCTTGTGAGTGTGGTGTTGGCGACAAAGCTGTTCCTGGGAAAGAACACTTTTAATCCTCCATCCTCATTCAAAAAAGAGAGACCATCTGTAGGAGCAAGGGTGAACAGACAGCAACACATGCACTCAGTCACAAACAACAGGCTTCTGTTACACTACATGCTATGTACATAGAGGAATAAGTATCATGAAATGTGTGGTTACAAATTCTTTAACAGCCGGCCAAGCTGAGGGTTCAACGGAAAAAGGGGGGAAACCCCATTTCTTCTTTTCATTTGATGCGGATGTCCACCAACAACAGTGGGTGAGCTCTGGAAAAAGAAGGCATGCATCTGTATACCTGACATCAGCCAGATATCCTGCTCCACCCTCTGACATGGCAGCTAAGGGTTTACTGTCACCAATGTGGGTTGTATTTCTGCAAGCTGTTGTCTTGATGCCCGCGCAGGCATGAGGATGATATGCAGGCAGCTTAAACGCCTGCTTGGGAAGGAAGTGTGGGATAGTAGCTGACCAGTGGCTGTGTACATTGCAAATCCCATCATCCAGTCAATAACTTGGTCACTATCGTGTCTCGCTTTATAGCCTTGACATCCTTCTCCTTGTCAGTAGCCATATTGTGCAGTGCTCCTGGCAACAAGTCACTTGAAGAAGTTGCCTTCCCCAATCTCCTTTACACAGTAATTTGGAATTTGATCTGACTCAAAAATGTGGAATTGCTTCTGAGAGGTATGTCCAGTACATACATAGCAACCTAAGGATTATATGGGGCCTTGTCCCGACTACAGCATGCAAGGCAGGAAGAAATTAACAACACAGCTCATACCAAAGAAACCAGCCGAGACCAGCAGGCACTGTGTGCGAGCATGCTCGCTTCCTAACCTTAAGTGCACTTTTGCTAATTATGCATGCTTGCATGGCGCATGCACACCTCGCTATACATTCTATGACACCATTTGCCAGGGTGCCTGTGTTAGCTAAGGTGTACTTGCTCCTGCTCACAATGACACTGTTAACCTCAATTAACCTATTAAACTCTAATTAACTGCATTTAATTTCATTAAACTATTTTAATGAATAACCCATTCTCCATTCTTTAACTTACGTAACATTGAAGATACAGGTAGTCACCTGCCCCAAGTAAAGTACTCACACCAACCTTTAATAGTCTCGTTCCCATCCCACCATTTCTGCTACCAAAATGGCTGCTACAGAACTTGATCCAAGTCATGGAATATCCCAAATTGAAAAAAAGAACATTAGCACCTTTCTTGGGAATCATCTCGAGTGGTTAATGTGTTAATTTTGGTAGACATGTCACAAAGCGCCAATTAGATACCAGATACCAGCTGCAGATCATCCTTTCCGTGGCCATTTTGTTAGCGGAAATGGTAGGGTGGGGACGAGACTAAACCCTTGACATGCTGGGACATGATCCAGCTTGAAATTAGGAAGCTGAGTTTAGCGATGGTGATAAGTGGAGCACAATGAGTTACTAGCTGAGAAGAATGATGACCAAATGGAGTCAGGAATGAGTCCACCCAGGGTGTGATGTGATTTATAAATATAGCTAGGTGTGAATAGTAATATATGGAAATCAAAGCACTGCGGGCATAGTGCAAGTGCAAGGAATATATGGGTGGCCCATTCCAGTCTGCAAAGGTGTTGCAGTAATATGTACCAGATAGGACCAGACAAATTCAAGATTAATTGTGGATATGTCTAGCTTGACAAAACATGAGTGGAAATGACAACCTCTGGTATCAGGTCATCTGCATGGTGTGTACTTATCAGAAGAGATTGCTGTCACCTACGTAATGCAGCACTCTGTTACGAGGGCTCTTCGTGACGGTAGTCCAGCACTTGCCTTGCGAACCTAAACCTTTGGTGCATAAAGTCATTCTCTGTCCCAATAAAGGCACCAGTTCGCATCGAGAAGAAGTTCACGCTGTCACTTAGCGGCAGCCATTTTTGCGAATATGAAATTTTATCAGAAAATCAATCAAATTAGAGTAGGAGTAAATGTCTGATTTGCACTTAGCATGACTTCACATTGCTACTTTGGAAGGAGGGTGGTCATAAGAGTGCCTGGAAGAAGGTGCAAGCGTCCAGGATGTTCTTCAATGAATCACTTTGCCTCGGCTGTCATCTTGGACTTCTGATCACTTACTGGTGTGAGCACAATCATCCTTGTCCCTGTAATAGCGTCTGAGGAGCTTGGCCACACCGGCTTTAGTGGCTATGTCAGATTTCACACAATTTGCTGCAAACTCTTGGCAGAATGGTGATAGAACAGAATCCTCTGCTTTACGTAGTCGGAATAAACCATCTCCAGCTTCACAGTATAGCAGAAGAGCTGTTTGTTGAGCTTCTAGCAAGGGCAAATGGACCAGACGAGTTTGAGCCACTATGTATGTACATACTTGCCCTTCACAGTGATTTTGTCTTTCGAGTCTACACAGACAGTTGACCACGTTGTGCTTCTGACCTATCAGACTTCTAACAGACTAGGAGACAGATTCAACTTTCAAGTTCAGTTTAGCTCAAGTGGATTTGATTCTACAACTGTGCCCAACCCATGGAAAGGGTCAATTAGCAGGACCAGAATACATACAATAGAAAGGAATACTATTCTATGTACATACATACGTACTTATGAATGTACAGTACATATACATACATAGCTTCTGTACCGTCCACAGTGTCATATTTGGAATGAAGTCTTCCTTTTGGGTAGAGCAAAGTTGGATTGTGCTAGATTGAGGGTCATCAGATACACGCACACACACACACACCTTCCAGCTTAGCCCCTAAGGCTGCGCTTCACCCTTTAATGATCAATGTATACTTTAATTTTCTCTGGTCATGGCCCATGGTACTATACATAACTCACTTGTGACTGTTACTGAGTGGGTTACTGACGCCAGTTGTGTGCTGCTGTCCATCACTGTGCAGGTGTAGTCCCCAGTGTCATTACCATTGCGCACATTCACCACCAAGATGTTGCCCTGTTGGACCTTGGCTGCCCACTCAGGGTCAACTGCTCCTGCATCACAAGAGCCCCCAGGACAGGTCCACTGATAGCTCGGCACAGTGGTGGATGGCACTCCTACAACTCTGCACACCAAAACCAGGGTGGTGCCTTGCTCCACCATAGCAGTGTTGGGGTAGGCATCAATGATAACTGTATGTGGAGTGGGAAGTACACATGCATTGCTGGAATTCACATATTGTTGCATTAACTTCCTGTCAGAACATACTAAGATGTAGGAAGCAAAACATTAATTTAATCACCACACCAGTATAGCATGGGCAAGCAATTAATATAGTGTGTATACTATGCATCTACGTAGCTACCAATCAAAAAAAATGAGTGTATATAAATATATATACATAAGCATGTAGTATATATATAAATATAAATATATATATATATATACCATGGTGAGTGCGCAACCATAGGAACTTAAGTATTGCGAAGTGGTCGCATATATCCGATATACTTTTAGGGCAAAAATGGCATCATTTTGCGAAGCATTTTTAAGCAAAAGGTTCGTCTGTTGCGCACTCACCATAGTATATAGAATATATAATACAGTAGGTCAGCTCATACCCTCTATATACGACCTCGGCGGCATATTTACCTCGGGTCCTATATATCGGATATGGACCTCCCTACCATACTATATATAACATATATATTTATATGTATATACGTATAGTTGGCACTACCCCTCCACTTGCAAAAGGGTAGAAGTGAGAAATGGGCTGAGTATCCCTGCCAACAGGAATACACGACGTGTTCTTCTCTTGGGGAACAGTGCTTGAGTGAAGCCAAGGAAGTACAGAGGGCAAAGCCCAAGGCACTCAGCAAACAGACACACTACATGCTCTAGCTCTCAATTGCTGGTTAGGGTAGTAGTGCACCATGCAGGACCGCGTCATGTCAGTTTATCATTAGTGCATGCAATCAAACATGTATACAAGCACACAGTACCAGCATTCACACATGCAGGTTTGCATAGGATTGGCACACTGTGCACAATTAAAACATGTTTGTGTGAACGTTAACAAAGTTTAATACCTTCACCAACAGGAAGTACAAACACACACGAGAAATAAACGGGTCACAGAAGCATAAATGTGCAGTACCATGTTTTGTCCTGTCAGAAGGCCACTCGTTCGAGTGCAATGCAGTGCGCCAGTACTGAAGACGATTCCAGTGTGTGCCACGTATTCCTGCGCTAGAAACAGCTGGATAACCTTAGCGTAGACGATTCACGGCATTCGCAAAGCTTGTCGCTGCTCCTGTCAATCATCCTCGGCAGTGTGGTGAATACCACTTGTCTACAAGTCACAGCGAAGACGATGAAAACAATCTTGTGCACTCACCGAGTTCAGCGTCACTTTTGTCCTTCACCTAAGGCAGTAATTCGCATAACCTTTAGCTTTTACACTGTAGAACACTGTAGGTCATCATCACAACAGGTTGCCATGGAGCAAGCGAGAGAGGGGCATCCTCTTGGCTGACAGCCATTTCCATTGCTGAGTATGGATTCACCCTACACAAACAGGCTTTCCGGGATGCCTTGTGTATCAGGTATGGTTGGTGGCCAGCCAGACTCCCTTCCCACTGCCCATGTGGTGTTGCCTTTTCTGTCAACCATGCCATGAGCTGCCCCAAAGGTGCCCTCCCATCTATCCGGCATTAGGGACATCACCGCTCAACTCCTCACCGAGGTTTGCCCTAATGTGGCTGTTGAGCCAACCCTCCAACCGTTGACTGGGGAGAGGTTTTCCTTGAGAAGCACGAACGTTGAGGACGAGGCAAGGCTGGACATTAAGGCCCAGGATTTCTGGAACAAGAACGGAAGCAGTACCTTCTTCGATGTGCGAGTTGTCAATCCCTATGCACCCTCCAACAACAAATCAACAGCAGCAGCCTGCTACAGGAAGCACGACATGGAAAAGCGGCGTAAGTACGAGAGAAGGGTACTAGATGTCGAACATGGCTCTTTTACCCCCTGGTCTTCTCCACGAGTGGAGGATAGGGCCCTTCTGCCACAGTCACATTCAGACGGCTGGCCAGTCTCATCTCCAACAAGGTGTCACAACCTTACAGTGCAACTCTTGGCTTCATCCGCTGCAAGATTGCATTCTCACTGATCGACTCGGCTGTGATGTGCCTACGTGGGGCCAGATCCTCAATCCACAACCCCTCCAGGGACTTGAATCTCCACAGCCAGCCACTGGACCTCACCGCCAATGAGGCCCGGTGGTCTGTGTGACTTGCCAGATAACTGTAACATCCTTTATTAAGCTATACTGTACTATGTAAAATACATATTTAAGACCATGTCAAATACAGGATATTATGTTTTGCCATTAATTTTATGTATGTATGTATGTATGTACATGAACTGTAAAAAAACGCTGTAGAACACAATTCCGTAGCAAGAACACAACCAACAACGACCTGGGCGACGTTCGAAGTCCTTTCCATGCCGTCCCCTTCACGAACGCTAAGAAAATGGCCGCCTATATAAATGTTTCTCCTGCAATACTTCCCCTGTACTTGCAATATAAATTTCAGTGCAACAATACAACCGTAGCTTCACGTATATATATATATATATATATACGTATATTATATATCTTATCGTAACATGAAGCCATACAACAAAATCGCAAAATGAAAACAATATAGGGGCTGTAAAAATACGGACTTCCGTGCACGGTTCGCACATTGTTATTGTGGAAGCGCCGTCATAGAAATGCCATCGTTAGAATTTCCTTTTTTACAGTACACCATAGCAGTGAAAGCTCGCCAAAGGCGGGCTGCCTCTGCTAGTAATTAAATAAACCCAGTTTGAAGCCAAACCGTCAAATATAAATGCCGTCAATTTTTACGGCTATGCAGTAGCATGGGTAACCAATTAATATAGTGTATATACCATGCATCCAGCTACAAATCATGCACAAAACTAAGTCAGTCTAATTACTTCAATAAAGGTAAGAATCATTCAAGTCCTAAGTAGTATACACACACGTGTGACTGGTCAACGGGTATATATATATGCATTTAGTTGCAGTACCCCTTCATTTGGACATTTGGAGGGTAGAAGTGAGCACTAGGCTGTGTATGGGAGATATCATTGCCAAGAGGAATATAAGATGCATTCTTCTCTTGTGGAAAAGGGCTTGAGTGAAGCCAAGGAAGTACCAAGGGCAAAGCCCAAGGCACTTATATAGCAAACACACACAACACAAGCCCAAGGCACGTATATAGCAAACACACAACACAAGCCCAAGGCACTTTAGCAAACAAACACACAACACAAGCCCAAGGCACTTATATAGCAAACACACAACACAAGCCCAAGGCACTTATATAGCAAACACACAACACAAGCCCAAGGAACTTATATAGCAAACAAACACAACACAAGCCCAAGGCACTTATATAGCAAACACACACAACACAAGCCCAAGGCACTTATATAGCAAACACACACAACACAAGCCCAAGGAACTTATATAGCAAACAAACACAACACAAGCCCAAGGCACTTATATAGCAAACACACACAACACAAGCCCAAGGCACGTATATAGCAAACAAACACAACACAAGCCCAAGGCACTTATATAGCAAACACACACAACACAAGCCCAAGGCACTTATATAGCAAACACACACAACACAAGCCCAAGGCACTTATATAGCAAACACACACAACACAAGTCCAAGGCACTTATATAGCAAACACACACAACACAAGTCCAAGGCACTTATATAGCAAACACACAACACAAGCCCAAGGCACTTTAGCAAACAAACACACAACACAAGCCCAAGGCACTTATATAGCAAACACACAACACAAGCCCAAGGTACTTATATAGCAAACACACAACACAAGTCCAAGGCACTTATATAGCAAACACAACATAAGTCCAAGGCACTTATATAGCAAACACACAACACAAGTCCAAGGCACGTATATAGCAAACACAACACAAGTCCAAGGCACTTATATAGCAAACAAACACAACACAAGCCCAAGGCACTTATATAGCAAACACACACAACACAAGCCCAAGGCACTTATATAGCAAACACACACAACACAAGCCCAAGGCACTTATATAGCAAACACACAACACAAGTCCAAGGCACTTATATAGCAAACACACACAACACAAGCCCAAGGCACGTATATAGCAAACACACACAACACAAGCCCAAGGCACTTATATAGCAAACACACAACACAAGCCCAAGGCACTTATATAGCAAACACACAACACAAGTCCAAGGCACTTATATAGCAAACACACACAACACAAGCCTAAGGCACGTATATAGCAAACACACAACACAAGCTCAAGGCACTTATATAGCAAACACACAACACAAGCCCAAGGCACATATATAGCAAACACACACAACACAATTCCAAGGCACTTATATAGCAAACACACACAACACAAGCCCAAGGCACTTATATAGCAAACACACACAACACAAGTCCAAGGCACGTTAGCGAACAGACACGACTGTCAATGGCAAACACACACAACACTATCCAGAGGTGTGTGTGTAGATGCACCATGCACACACCATTTAATTGCAGACATACTACAAAAAGGAGGGATGATGACTCAGAAGAGAATGACATTATCTTGCACTTGGCCACTTGCAATGCTTGCTACTTCTTGTCTGTCGCATTGATAAGTGAAGTAGAAACCTTGAACTGGCCATGGGGAGAACCCCATTTTAAGAGGTGCATGTAAACAGTGTTTCCGACATGTGTGTATGGGTTTGTCCGAGCCTGAATCAATAGTTATGTGAGACTTCATACTTATGCATACATGTCTCAGGATAGGAAATTTTGGTTTCACTGCGAAATTGCACAGGTTTACATATACACGAAAGCATATACATACGCATACATACAAGCCTGTAACAACAACCAACCAACTAGATACAAGTTTCTGTTTGTGTTTGTATTTGTGTGTGCCATATCTGTTAGTTTTGTCAGTGTAGGAATACTTACCCAGTAGTGAAAATAGCCTACATTAGATAGATAGATAGCTTTTCGTTCCTTAGTGCAGAAGAGCGCGTCGATCGAATTGGAAGAGCCAAAGAGAGACTGGAGATACCCCGTTCTAATTTGATATCCTAGAAAAAGATATAGTGGCCTATAGGAGAAAGCTTTAAGAGCTGATTGGCATGCTAGAGCAAGCAGATTACCACTCGCTCCTTCACTGTACCATAGATAGTATGACTGTACTAAAGGATGGACAGCGTAAGCGCGCGCTGTAAGGTCATATAGTCACACACTTCCTTTCTTTAATTTATACTGGCACACGACAGTATATATACTTTTAGTGCATGGGTGTGACTGATTGGCTATTGTAACGGTTCTTACCTTGTGCAGAGGTTTGTGCCAGAACCACAATGCTGCAACCTGGGCGGAAGGAACGGGGGAGAGTCGAGTGAAAGTGATTCGCTAGTCCCCCCGTGAAACCATTGACAGGCCTCACCAAATGCGACGGTGGTTGCTTACCACTCAGAGCGACGAGAAGCATAAACATGCATAAGGCTGTCTTTCCCATAGCGTAGTAGAGAAGAGGGTGGGCAACTACCGATTGCACAACTTGTTACACCTACATCCGGTTAGCTGACCTTTAATTTGCTAATTAAAATGGCGTCGCTACAAAATGCTAACGATGCTAACGTGCTAACGGACGCCTTAGGGACAGAAAACGAGAAGTCAGAATGAAAGACTACGATTAGCAACTGTTCTCTACTACCTATGGTCTTAACCAAGGCTATAGTTCCTTACTAGCTACCCAAAGAGTTGAGTAGAGAGAGCACTCTGGATGGTAGCTAGTGAGTGCAGGAACACTGCTTAGCTGCTTAGCAATGCAATTACCTGCAGTATATATCAAATTTGAAGTGTATATAAGAAATGTAGGATCATTAGGTACAGATGGCTTATGTTATTAATTACATTTTCATTCATTCATCCACATGGATGTTTCTCCAAACACTGGAGGTCATCCCTACATACATATTAATAGAGGAGTTGAAAACGGTTGGCCGCGATATCCTCACGTGCGCGCAACCACATCGCCACGAAATCTTCACAGCACATTGGAGCCCCTATCGTAGAGTGTCCTCGAGGGGGCGACGTGCGCAAATACGCTTCGGCCGAGGAGCGCGCGACGCAAAACCAGAAAACGACCGTCCGCCATTTTGGTTTTACGGAGAAAGTATACGGACTTCCGTGCACGGTTCGCACATTGTTATTGTGGAAGCGCCATCATATAAATGCCATCGTGGGAACTAACATGAAATAATTTATGCATGTGATAACAAAAGTTACATTGATGACGTTTGATGATGTACCCAATAGCATAATTCCAACCATGCAGTCTGCAGCTGAATAGGCTCAACAAACATGAATCTGTAGCTATATGAATCATGATTAGCACAAGCTGTGAAAATGTTGATGGGTTGTTCATGATGTCGTCACATGTTGTCAATGTTGTCATAATTAGCAACAAGCTATGAAAGGTGGTTCAATGCCCAAGAGAAGATGCTCACACTCTCTGGCACACAAAGGCACGTACGGGGACCATTGTGCACAAATAAGCTACAGAAAAAGGGCATGTTCTGTGGTTTGCCCAAGCTACATATCCCGGGATGGTGTTATTTGTATATGGCCAAGAGCTATATAGCTAGCTACCAAGTGCAAGAAGAACTGAGAATTTAGTTAACAACAGTGGCACCATCAAGGCTCTGTCGTTGAATCACAGTCGCTGGAGCGTCATTGAAGGGCGGCTGTCGAAGGAGCTCCATAGCAGTGAAGCCCGCCTTTGGCGGGCTTCACTGCTAGTATATATATAAATATGTAATAGGAGCCAAAAGGAGGTTCTGTAGTGACCAATAGGGTTACTGATTATAAGTACAATGAATATATGATTATTAATTACAAAAGAAGAAAATGTTGCAATGGCTGATTTGTTGCTCAAAACCCTTTGCATGGAGCATTACATGTTGCATGTCTCATACTCCTCATCTCCTTTCTCCACCTTCACAGTTGAAGCGGGTCCCATCCCATATGCTGGATTGGCTTGCAGCTGGTCCAAGAGATTTGGGTCCTCGTACAGAGCATCCTTTGTGCTGCAGGAAATGTTGAATAGATACTGTTAAGACATGCGTACATAACTTTAGCTTTCTCACCACATGGTCAAACATTACTCAAATAAATGAATTTATAATTTATGTACATGCATGCCATCACTGAACCTGAGCACTGCTACGTAGGCCATTTTAGGTTTTTATATTATAAAATGATGATGGCTGTGACTGTGCTAAGAACTCACTCAAGCTTGGTAGTTCCTCTCCTTTTGGCTCTGCACAGCACATCTAGAGCAATGACACCTGCAATGGCTGCTGTGAGCAACACACCACTGATGAAACCCCCTGTTGCAGCACCTGCAACAGCACCTGCAGAGCCAGCTACGGGGGAACACTCATTGTAACAAATATCATATAATAATATTATAATTTAATGCAGTGTGAATATTAGCGTGCAGTAATGCAATGTATTTACGATAACTAACAAGCTGTATACAACATGTACATGCTTCAACATCTACAGGGAATAGATGTTTAGTTGTACATAATGGTATACACACTGTTTGTTTTGGTAACAAAATCTATCAATCTCTCATTAAAATTAATTTAATGCAGGCAGTGGGAACTAGTAGCATGCAGTAATGCAATGTAAGATATTCAACAAATGATACGACACATGCATGCTTCCATTAAAGGGATTTTCCATATCTTAACACAGCAAAATCATGATGCACTCAATAACTTTCCTACTGAATGGACAAAATTAGTACCAACAGAATTTAATGTTATTTGTCCTGTATGTCTCTGCTGGCAGCAGACAACAGATTGTGGCAAGCAGGGATATAAAATACATACTGTTTGTCATCTTTGCATCTTTTGCACTAGAGGACTTTTGGACTTACTCATCCGTGTTACTGTTTTGCCTCCCCACGCCACCTACTATATATATATGTACTACATATAGTTGGGCAAATTGTGGAGTGGCTCTGTTATTAGTTCAATAACAAGTCTAGTGCAGCCACACATTGATATTCTTTGTTGTTTGTCGCCAAGGTGTCAATCGCTGAAGTGCATGGCTTCTGTAGGTATGGGGCATTGTCATGTCACAGTCTGTGAGGAAAATCCTTCATCTGTAGCTTCCTCTTCCTACTTCACCGGTGTCCAGTCCAGTGCAGAACACCACTTCCACTAAAAATGCTAACTTATTACAGCCACTGGTATTGAAGGCTCGGAGGTGAAGCTGCCAAATGATGCCATCCAGCTGACTATCCAAGTAGGGAGAGAATCCGCTCATGCTATCCAAAATGAACCACTTTCAAGTCAGTTAGGAATGCCATACTTTTATGGAATGTATTGCACAACTAGTGGTGAGGTCAGGTTACTATATGTACATAATACAGCACAAGCCAAAGCTGAGTATTGCACTGGGTAGCACAACCTCACCTAGCTCTTGTGTTAAGAATCCCGTAATGGTCTTCTTCGTATATAACCAACTTTAGGCAATACACATTTCGAATAAAATGGAATATCAATGAAATGTTAATTCCAGATAGACGACCGGTGAAGAACAGCAACAGTCAGTAATATGTTGTGATGTGATGTGGCTTACTTTGAGTTACTCCACATGTTGGATTACCCATTGTAGTGGTACAGTATGCACTCGTGTCTCCCACTGAGTATGCACTCCTGTCTCCCTGTGAGTTGATGGCAGCCACTGACACGGTGTACTCTGCATCAGGTACTAAACCTTGAAGCACAACACTGGTTGTGGTTGTGTATACAGTAGTAAAGCTGCTGGAAGCACTAGTGTCTCTCAGTCGGTACCTCACACTGTAGTTCCCCACCACATTGTCACACATTGAGCGAGAAGCTGCCCAAGTTACTACAGCAGTATCTTTGCCAATTACGGTCAATAAGACGTCTGTTGGAGGTTTTGGCTCTGCAAAATGAACAAGAAAATGTCATTACAAACAGTGAGAGTGCCTGCTTGCATGCATGCATGTGTACAATGGTGTGCGACGTATGACTGAGTGCAACAGTAAAGTGCAAAATTCTGTGGGGTGCTGTATATTAAAGGAAGGAAGGTGCTTTTAGTTTTGTAACTTGGATTTAGTGAATGAACCACATTCAGACGAACTGTGCAACTGCGTGCATGACTTATGTAGATGATCACATGCAATCAACACCTCAAAAATAAGAATAAAACAGTTACGGGATGCTGTCTAGGAGTGCAGGTGAGGCGACTCAGTGCCAGTCACAACTGATACAGCAGTCGGAGGGGCAGGGTCTGTAATGGATCACCAGTTGCATATGTGTATTATTCTCACACCAGGTAAAGTGTACGATTAATATCCCTTCCTTCTTTAGCATTACATCTTGATCCAGTCTCCTGTAATATTTTATACTATACAATTATAATATATTATAAGCGAGTTTGTCAGAGGGTTAACACGTCATAATAGTATTAATTTATTATACCTCATCGTACTTAAATTCATGTACAGTATGCAAGCAAATAAGCCTTCAGTCTTACTGGAATTCTCACACTGGGTAAAGTGTACACATAATACCATCCCTCCTGTCTTTGGCATTACAGTATATATATATATCTTGGTCCTGAATCTAATTCGAAAGCATGTTTCATTGTACCACTATTATTGTACAGCACAGTCACTACGAAGGAGTTTCAGATATGCCAATTTCAATACAATTTTCCTGTACAAAGAATTGCGTACTTAATTAACATTAGTTGTAAACACTTTGTCTAGTTGATATCATAAGGGCTTCCTGCAGCGATAGTCAACGTCTTTCACCTGAAAGACAGGTTTTAGCTAGATGCAACTACACTATGGACAAAGTAAGAAGCTGTCTATTCTTACACAGTGGATAGCTGGACTGTGTCCATTAACATTTTGCTACCTCTGTGTCTTTAACTACCTCCTGAGTTACCATATTACAGTACCTGTGATATAATGCAGACTCGGAGGAGTACAGGCCTAGGGTTCCAACTGAGGTGGTGACAGCCACTTCCACAGAGTACTCTGCATTAAGTGCTAAGCCCTGGAGCATAACACTGGTAGTTGAGTTGTTGACTGTGGTGTGTTCACCATTGTACCATTGCCATTCACCTATACAATACCTCACATTGTAGCCTGAAATGACACCATCGCACACTCGAGGCTCGGGTCCCATCCGTGTCACGCTAGCAGAGTTACATGATTTGGCTTCCACTATTACATTTGTCGGAGGACCAGTCATTATACAGAAAAGGACTGTTTGGATAATGCATGCATGTATGTACATACCAACACACAATACATGTCAGCTAAATATAGTGCCACTATATACTCAGAACTCACAGACTACATGTGCACACACATTCACGTCGTCGCATAGCTCGCTATACAAACTCATCATTTGCAACTGTCTAGAAGTCTACTGTAATAACGTATTTCATAATTGCAACCAGTAAAACGGTCTGTTGGGCATAAAGGGTTAATCCCCTATATATGATGTCGTATATATATATAAATTGAGTCCTGTACAGGCAGAGGAGAGCTGCTCTTTCTTTACAGATGAATGCTAGCATGTGTGCCCAGAACCACTTTACATTACTCAGGAGTTACCTGTAATATTAAACTGGGCCACAGGAGAGTAGCTGCCTCCAACTGAGGTGATGATGGCCACTTCCACGGTGTACTCCTCATTAGGAGTGAAGTTATACAGGGTGACACGGGCATCTGAGGTGTCCACTGTGGTGTAGTCCCCAGCGCTGCTGCTCAATCGATACCTCACATTGTAGCCTGAAACAACACCATCACACACTCCGGAATTGGGTGCACGCCAAGTCACTTCAGCAGAATCACATCCATTAGGTACCATGGATACACCTGATGGGGGAACCATTCCTGCCAGAATACAGAAACTGATGATTACACACTGTCAGATGTACAACTATGGTCACCAAGCATAACATATAATGCTATTACATAAGACAAGTGTCCTATACATACTGTGTATGTACCACACACCTTCTCTGTTCCTTCCTGGACACACTGGAAGAACACTTTGTGCTGAATTCATGCTTAGTATGTTCACAGCGGCTATAGTGATATTGTAGGTCACAAACTCATTGGGCAGTGTCAGAGTGAAGTAAGGGCTGCTGCTGTTTCCTGCATTCACTGGGTCTCCAGGTGACATTGCTGGTTCATACTCAATCTCATAGCGGATGGCTCCATTAGGGTGGAGTGGGGGGAGCCAGTTCAGTTCAACAGTACTCCCGGATGGTTCTCCAACCACGGTCAACATGCGTGGTGGGGAGGGGACTGTGGCATTAGCAATAGGTGCAGGTACAGATAAGGAGGAACACTTGAACATGGCCACAAACATGCCTGAGTGCATAGATTTTGGATGAGTGCCGGTGGACTATTCACATTAATGTTGGAATTCAACAGAAACATGAGCTGCAGCTATTCTATACAGTCACACCTTGAAGCATGTAGAAAGCACTCACCACTTTCCACAGTTGTCACATCCATCTCCTTTGCCTCACTACTGACTGATGTCCCATCTGTAGACCACGCTCTGATCCTGTAAGTTGTTCCTGGTTCCAGACCACTCAGTGTGACACTAGTGCTGGCCCCTCCCACAATCCTCTCATACTGTGGAGTCACCACTGGGGGAGTTCCAAGGTCCTGTCTCTGATAGCTCACATAGTATCCTGTAGCACCCGACACTAGGGACCAGGAGACGCTCACTGTTGTAGTTGTAGTAGCTCCAGATATGAAGATGGATGGCACCGACAAGGTGCTTGCTGTCAGTGACAAAAAGGTACAAAGTAATGTAAACATCATCACAAATGCTTTCTGACACTACATATGCAGCAATACTGTACAATCATACGCATACAGTACATCCAGTTGCCATGGGTAGCGTGGGATACATATTACCTTGACAGATACTGAATATAGCACAGTTTGTGGGAGAAATCTTGGGATCATCAGTGAACAAGTGAACACTGGTATGTCCATTGAGTGAAGGGTCTACGCCTATAATAATTTTTATGCATTATTTAGAGCTGTGCCCTCCACTATTTACTCACCTCCATCCTTGAGGTACACTCCAATGAATGTTGACTGTCCATCATATACTCGGCACTGCAGGTCTTGTTTCACATATCTAGGATCTCCAGTGAACAAGTGGATGTCAGTATGCCCTTGTTCTGAAGGGTCTAGTCCTACAGCACCATTTCCAACACAGACAGGACCACACCTTCCACAGGGTGCAGGTAGAGAGTTGGGTCCTCCTCGGCATACGTCTAGTGGCCAACCACTACTGTCATGCCATGTTACTTGTGCAGCCTGTGGGTCACCACCGTAGCAAGCAATGTGGTCATTTCCTCCTGTAGGTCGTCCTGACTTGGTAGTGTTTGTGAGTGTGGAGTTGGTAACAAAGCTGTTGGTGGGGAAGAACACTTTTAATCCTCCATCCTCATTCAAAAAAGAGAGACCATCTGTAGGAGCAAGGGTGAACAGACAGCAACACACACACTCAGTCACAAACAACAGGCTACTGTACACTACATGCTATGTACATAGAGGAATAAGTATCATGACATGTGTGGTTACAAAATTCTTTGGGCCAAGCTGAGGGTTCAACAGAGAAAGGGGGAACCCCATTTCTTCTTTTCATTTTATGCGGATGTACACCAACAACAGTGAGTGGGCTCTGGAAAGAGAAGGCATGCATCTGTATACCTGACATCAGCCAGATATCCTGCTCCACCTTGTGACATGGCAGCTGAGGGTTTGCTGTCACCAATGTGGGTTGTATTTCTGCAAGCTGTTGTCTTGATGCCCGCACAGGCATGAGGATGATATGCAGGCAGCTTAAACGCCTGCTTGGGGAGGAAGTGTGGGATAGTAGCTGACCAGTGGCTGTGTACATTGCAAATCCCATCATCCAGTCAATAACTTGGTCACTCATGTCTCGCTTTTTAGCCTTGACATTCTTCTCCTTGTCAGTAGCCATATCAAAGTACATCTCGCACAGTGCTTCAGGCAACAAGTCACTTGAAGAAGTTGCCTTCCCCATTCTTCATGCTGTAGTCGGGACAAGGCCCCATGTAATCCTTAGGCTGCTATGTACTGACATACGTATGCACATCCATATACACGCACATACGCAGGCAACACCAGCACCCTCTCAAAAGCAATCCCACATTTTTGAGTCAGATCAAATTCCAAATTACTGTGTAAAGGAGATCTACAGCATGCAGGGCAGGAAGAAATTAACAACACAGCTCATACCAAAGAAACCAGCTGACACCAGCAGGCACTGTGTGCGAGCATGCTCGCTTCCTAACCCTAAGTGCACTTTTGCTAAGTACATACCAGCCATGAGGTACAAGCTAGAACTGTGTATGCTTGCATGGCGCATGCACGCCTCGCTATGCACTCTATGACACCATTTACCAGGGTGCCTATGCTAGCTAAGGTGTACTTGCTCCTGCTCACAATGACACTGCGAACCTCAATTAACCTATTAAACTCTAGACAACTGCATTCAATTTCATTAAACCATTTTAAGGAATAACTCCATTCTTTAACCTAACATTGAAGAGACAGGTAGTCACCAGCTGGGGGAGCCCCGAGTAAAGTACTCACACCAACCTTTAATAGTCTCGAGGTAGCTGAGTAGAATGATGACCAAGTGGAGTCAGGGAACTACGTGAGTCCACCCAGGGTGTGATGTGACTTATAAATGTAGGCGTGAATAGTAATATGTGCAAATTAAAGCATGGGGGCATAGTACGTATGTCCATGCAGTGACAAGCGCAAGGAAATTGTGGCTGGCCCATTCCAGTCTGCAGGAGGGGTGACGAGAAGTCTTGCAGTAATACGTACCAGATAGCACCAGACAAATTCAGCATAATTGTGGATATGTCTAGCTTGCACAAACATGAGTGGTAATGACAACCTCTGGTATCTGGTCATGTGCATGGTGTGTATTTATCAGAAGAGGTTGCTGCCACCTACGTAATGCAGCACTCCGCTATGAGGACACTGCTGGCAAAGACAGACATTATTGAGGTACGTTTATAGAATAGTCTCAAGGACGTCTCATCTTCAGCACATTCTTTGGCATTTGCGTGGCGGCAAATGTGACTGCGAGTGAGGCGGGTGCGACTCCTCAAATGAACTTCGATAATCGTGACGGTAGTGCAGCACATGCCTTGCGAACCCAAACCTTCCTCGGCTGAAGCGTATTTGCGCACGTCGCCCCCTCGAGGACACTCTACGGTAGGGGTTTCAAAGTGCTATGAAGGTTTCGTGGCGATTTGGTTGCGCGCATGTTGCCAGATGTAGGGATGGTGAAGTACGTATCCAACGTGCCTTGAAGCTGGCAAATGTTGACCTGGGTTGTTCGAATGTCATGGCATCCCCCTCCTTGTTCCTACCCTTTTTCCGCCAGTTGGTTTTTCTATGCAGCTACTTGATCGGGGGCACCATCCCTACATCTGTACTGGTTTTGGTGGAAAACATTTTTACTCCCTTTAATATTAGAGTGCATCATGTACAAAAGTACACTATAGGGCAATCCTGCCCCATGCAGCACTGTGTCAATTATAACAAAACTTCACCGTAAAATAACAATCAAGTCTGAGGAGGAATGGGAGTATCTGCAACAAAACGCTTCTTCCAGAGACTTTCTACTGCCCTTGCAACTGCTTCATCACAACACGCCCTGTCCATTATTCTCACTACCTTTTCATTATCCCCCAATTCATGCCGTCCTTTCACCCTACTACTCATCAAGTTCTCCAATCTCTTCCTTTCCTTTACTACATACGCACATCTCATCACAAAAAGTGCTCAATATCCTCCACCTCTCAATTTCCACATTCCTTACACACCCTATCTTCTCTTCTCAAGCCATGCCACTTCCCAATCTCTACTCCCAACTCTGCTGTACCTCCTCTCAACTTAACCATCATCCTCCTGCGCCTCTTACAATCCATCCCTACACAACGTGCCTTGCATTCATTGTCCATAAGTTTCCCAGTCATTTCTAACTTTGAACTCCACTTTGCCTTCTCCCTCCAAACTGCTTTTACTCTCTACCATGCTGTATCCTTCAATAGATATTTCACTTCCTTTACTGTCAATCCATCCAATGTCGCCACATTCAATCCTCTCCACCCCAACTTCTCCAAACTCTGCTGCAAATCTTTTACCCACTTCACCTTACTTCCAATCTCCAAGGCTTCCAGCATTACCACTTTCACTAACCTATCATCTTCATTCTCATTACTTGTACCCAAAACTCAATTCCTCTCCTCAATGCTTCCCATCTCACTGGCAGCATATCCATTTCAAATTGCAGGGAGACCAACGAATGGCGCCTCCCCACACCTAAGAAGATTCTTGCTGCCCGCATCTGTAAATTTTCCACTGCATCAAGCTGCCCTCCACATCCCCATGCCTCTACCCCATGTAACAACACCGACTCTACTAGCATCTCCATAAGTCTCACAAATGTTAACGTTGCTCCTGTCACTTCCCCCACAGTGGCCCTACACCTTCTTAGCCAATCACTCAGTGCCTTTGCTCGTGCTTTCGCTCTCTCCTCTACCATTCTCACATTTGACAGGTGCTCATCTACTACACAACCAAGGTACTTATATTCCTCCATTACTTTAATCTCCTTGCCACGAACATGAAACCTTTCATCAGATCTCTTCACACCCTTCCTTCTCAAATGCATCGCCCCGCACTTTTCAACATTAACCTTCACCAACCACTCCTCATACCATTCATCCAAAATGTCCAGCCCCCTTCTCATTAACTCCTCATCCTCTGCAAAAATCACTGCATCATCCGCATACAATAGTGCTGAGACCAATTGCCCCCTGCACATAACCCCAAAGTCTGCCTCCTTCAGCTTGTTGACCAGTGAGTTAATGTATAGTGAGGACAGCAGGGGTGAGAGGATGCATCCTTGTCTCAGACCACATGCCACTCTAAAAGGTTTGCTACGTTCCTTGCCCACCTTCACCTCGCTGCTCGTACCAGTATAAACTGCTTTCAAAAAGGCAGATACACGACCTCCCAGTCCCATACTTTTCAAACAGCCCCACAATTTCTCCCGGTCCACTCTATCATAGGCTTTCCTAAAGTCAGTGAACCCAGCAAACATTCCTCTTCTCGACATGGCTTTTATTTGTCCCAACAATATCATATTTCCGTAACATGAAGCCATACAACGAGCGCAAAATGAAAACTGCATCAAGCAAAATGAAAACTATAAACTAAAAATTAGCAGGGACATTACATTTGGCAAGACAAAGGCTATATCTATATTCTCGTTGAGGGGGTGTATACAGAGTAGAAGTAAATATCTGATTTGTACTTAGCATGACTACACATTGCTACTTTGAAAGGAGGGTGGTCAAAAGAGTGCCTGGAAGAAGGACGCAAGCATCCAGAATGTTCTTTAATCAATCACTTTGCCTCGGCTGTCATCTTGGACTTCTGATCACTTACTGGTGTGAGCACAATCGTCCCCGTCCCTGTAATAGCATCTTAGGAGCTTGGGCACTCCAGCTTTAGTGGCTACGTCAGATTTCACACAATAATTTGCTGCAAACTCTTGCCAGAATGGCAATAGAACAGAATCCTCTGCTTTACGTAGTCCCAATAACAATCTTCAGCTTCACACTATAGCAGAAGAGCTGTTTGTTGCGCTTCTAACTCTGGAAATGGACCAGACGAGTTTGAGCTAGTGCACATACATACAGAGTCAGCGTTGTTAATATAGGAACAATTCCACCCTTCCACGTTGACTGGTGCAGAATGTTTGGTGCATTAAACTAAGACAGCCCAAGGTGTCTGCAGATTACTTACCCAACATTGCAAGTTATACAGACTAGTTATCCTATGCTGTGAACTGCACTGCCTTTTTGCTCTTCGTACATTGTGACCAACATAGTCTACGTCAATGTAGTCTATCTTCTGAGTCTACACAGACAGCTGACCACGTGTTGTGCTTCTGACCAATCAGAGTTATAAAAGACTAGGAGACAGATTCAACTTTCAAGTTCAGTTTAGCTCAAGTGGATTTGATTCTACAGCTGTGCCCAACCCATGGAAAGGGTCAATTAGCAAGACTAGAATACATACAATAGAAAGGTAATACTATTCTATGTACATACATACGTACTTATGAATGTACAGTACATATACATACATACGTAGCTTCTGTACCGTCCACAGTGTCATATTTCGAACGAAGCCTTCCTTCTTGGTAGAGCACAGTTGAAATGTGCTAGATTGAGAGTCATCAGATACATAAGCACACACACACACACACACACACACACACACACACACACACACACACACACACACACACACACACACACACACACACACACACACACACACACACACACACACACACACACACACACACACACACACACACACACACACACACACACACACACACACACACACACACACACACACACACACACACACACACACACACACACACACACCTTCCAGCCTAGCCCCTAAGGCTGTGCTTCACCTTCTAACGATCAATCTATACTTTGAATTTTCTCTGGACATGGCCCATGGTACTATACATAACTCACTTGTAACTGTTACTGAGTGGGTTCTTGATGCCAGTTGTGTGCTGCTGTCCATCACTGCGCAGGTGTAGTCCCCAGCATCATTGCCATTGCGCACATTCACCACCAAGATGTTGCCCTGTTGGACCTTGGCTGCCCACTCAGGATCAACTGCTCCTGCATCACAAGAGCCCCCAGGACAGGTCCACTGATAGCTCGGCACAGTGGTGGATGGCACTCCTACAACTCTGCACACCAAAACCAGGGTGGTGCCTTGCTCCACCGTAACATTGTTGGGATAGGCATCAATGACAACTGTATGTGGAGAGTGGGAAGAAGTACACTTGCATTGCTGGAATTCACATATTGTTGCATTGTTTCCAGTCAAAGCATATTATACACTAAGGCATAGGAAGAAAACATTAAATTAAACGCCACACCAACATAGCATGGGCAAGCAATTAATATAGTGTGTATACTATGCATCTAGCAACAAATCACAAAAGAACTTATACTTTGAAAAGGGAATTGGGCTGAGTATCCCTGCTGACAGGAATACCAGACTGGGGTACAGTGCTGGAGTGAAGCCAAGGAAGTACCGAGGGTAAAGTCCAAGGCACTCAGCAAACAGACACACACAAACACACACACAACTACTACTAAACCATTGTCTTGCATTTGGCCACTTGTTTACTTGCTACTTCTTATCACAGTGATAAGTGAAGAAGAAACCTTGGACTGGCCATTGGGAGAACCACATTTTATGAAGTCCATGTAAACAGGGCTTTGGAGCAACGTGTGTGTATGTGCTGGAAACAATACTATGTGAGACTTCATATATACTTACACACACGTGTGTTTCAGGATAGGACATTTGGATTCACTATATTATTACACAGGTTTACATATAAACATGAAAGCGTAACCATATACGTACATACAAGCCTGTAAGCACACAACCAAGAGAGACATTAGTCTCGTGCCCAGACCCTTCTCCGCGCTCCCTTTAAAATGGCTGAACGGAGAAGGAGGGTCTGGGTACGAGACTAGAGAGACATAAGGTAGTAGTACATTGTGCGCCTTAAAAGTGGATCGTTTCTCTGAGAAACAAACAGCAATTCTGTTAGTTTTGTCTGTGTAGGAATACTTACATTGCAGAAGAGCCTGTCGATTGCATTGGAGGAGCCAAAGAATGACTGAGAAAAACGTTCTACTTTATTATGGCATCCTAGAAAAAGGTTTAGTGGCCTATAGGAGAAAGCTTTAAGAGCTGACTGACATGCTAGAGCAAGCAGATTACTGTTCGCTCCTCCTTCACTGGCCTGAAGGATGGTGACAGTGTAACATTGTAACTTCATAATATTATTATGTCTTAATTTATACTAAAACGACAGTATATAGTATGCTTTTAATGTATGGGTGTGACTGATTGGTGATTGTAACGATTGTTACCTTGTGCGGAGTTTTGCGCCAGAACCACAATGCTGAAACCTGGGCGGAAAGAACGGGGGAGAGTCGAGTGAAAGTGATTCGCTAGTCCCCCGTGAAACCATTGGCAGGCCTCACCAAATGCGACGGTGGTTGCTTACCACTCAGAGCGACGAGAAGCATAAACACGCACAAGGCTGTCTTCCGCATGGTGCCACCACGTTATACAGCGCTGATCTTTCTGGCAAAATGAGAGAAGTCCTACGTGGGAATTGGTTATATCATAGACGCACGCGTCCTATGGTTATATCTACATGGCCCTGCTTCCGGCGTTTTGCATATATGAAGCCACTTTGAGATATACGTATAAGGCAAAGTGGGCTTAATGGAGGAAATAGACGCAAAACATATGAAGAAGAGCTTCTAGCTGACCTCGGATTATTTTTGGAGGATATTTCAAATAGGATTAGGAGTACACTCTAGTACAGATTCAAGGATTTTTGCAATGTTTGGATTAATTAACATTTTAGTAGTGGAAATGGGAAAGATGTTCCCATGGGCCTCGAAAGAGAAACTTCAGGCAAGACGTCTGGCAAGAAGTATGCCCTAATAACACTGAGCTACTGAGATGATCAGTTCCCCTTTAATATGGACAGAGTGACTGACCATGCACCAGGCTGCCCAGCACTGCTCTATAGCTAGTGCAGCAGTCTGGTTCGGGGTACTATTACTATATATTATTATAGTAACTTGCTAAGCAAGCATTGTCTCACCATTTGATATTTGGTCCTACTCCCCATTCCCAATTTCATGTAACAGTATACATATATAATTATAATCTTGGAATGTAGTGAATTTCCATTTCACTACAGGGGCAAGTTCTTACCTTCGCATTATATACAGAATTATTATAAAAGACTTCTAAAAAGTCTTGTCGGCATTTCTCCTTCTCTTTGCACCTGAGCTCTGGAATGAGAGAACTCCTTCTGTGGCCACCTCTTCCAAGCTGTGAGGTCAGGAAACTGCAACTTTTCACTAGTTGCACCAGCTTGTCACTATATAGCTTGGGAACACTCACCGACAGGCGCACAGAACAGAAAAGCTACCACCATCCACCTCAGGCGTGCAAGAACACATGCAGCATGCTAGCTGCTCACTGCCATCTACATGCTAATGCACCGTCCAGTTCACACTGTGATAAGCCCACTCAATACTTGTGCAAATCCACATCTAATCAATAACACATGCTAACAATAAAAGTAAATAAAATTACACAAGTGAAAAGAAACCAATCCCTGTCAAAATAATATGTGTGCACTCATTCCACAACAACGGACTGCTTTGCACAACTGAGCCTGGATGCTGTGGTTACAGTTCCTCTGCTGCTTCTAGGCGGGCTGGAGTTGGGTCCTGGTGAACTGTTGTTGCATTCTCTGCATGTATGGTATGAGACTATACCTTATGTATACTGAGGCAAAACGTTGACCACAGTGAGTAATGTACATGTCAGAGGTATATATGATACATCGTTACCTCACATCATCAGCTGTCACCCTCACACATTTAACACATGCACACTCTGTAAGCCACTATCACTGATGAAGGCAGCAGCAAGCTGCCGAAACGTCTGGTATCTCAAAGAAAATCTTTGGTTGGTGATTTCCGCAAGAAAACCCTGAGACATTCTGAAATCACACACACACTACATCATCGCCAATTAACCCACTGCATGAAGCCTGTGAAATACAATTTTGCTGTAAGGCATTGCACAGAATGTAATGCAAAGAATATTATGCAAAACTATTTAAATGTACAATGAAATTGTGCTTGGGTGGGTTACCCAGCAATGATTATTCCTAGTCTTAGTAAAAGCACAAATTTGTATCATACGTAAAAAGGTTTGAGAGCGGAATCTGCTCACCTTTTTCCAATTCTTTCCTGAGAAACAAGCGTATTCCAGCAGCTACTCCACACAAACGTGGAGTGTAGTTCTCTAAAGCTTCTATCAGTGCCGACCACGATGCATCCTCAGTTCCGGTCCACTCTTCCAGGATGCGGATCATCTTCTGGTGTGCACCTTCTGCCCCAGCCCTTATGTTGCGAACTGAATTCTCCTGGCCCAGAAGGATTCCAATGACCTCGTAATCAGCAGCCATTTCTGGAACAAAAGCCATCAGTTTTTGACCAGTCAAAGGCACTAACCTGTTAACCTCAAGGGGCAGTGGTTCCTTTGGCTCAACTGCAGTGTTCATGGGAGAGATAACACTTTTCCACAGTGTTGGCAAGTATAGCACATTTACACAGTGTAAAACACAGTTTTACACACATTGCAATCAAGCGTCTAAATGAAGGTAACAGTACAACAGCTTAGTACACTGATAATTGGGGTCAGTACCAATAATTGTCCTGAAACTAGCTATCAAGCTAATACCCACTTGGCTTGCTACAGTATTCAATGTATATATGTATAGTTCAATAGAAACAGAGGTAGATGATAAGAGAGAGAACATTTTGGCAACAGATGCTGCAACAGCATAATGTAGCAAGCCGCCAAGATTAAATTCCACTTTTGGGCAGAAACACATGTGCGTGCAGACTAAGAAAAGGCATACGTGTGGGTGCTATCACTAGCTCGTTACCATGTGCTCAGTGCATGGCTACCAATACTAGCCAAATGTTTATTCTTACTCAGCTTAAAAAGCTAGACCTGGCTCTTTCATGTCATTCACTGTAAACATCCTTCCTCACTCATTCCCGCACACTTCCACACTTATTGCACACACTTATTACTCAGCACACACAGCTAGTGGCAGCTGACCTGTGCCTGGGGCTGCGAATGTGATCACACTCAATGTTTCCCCTGCACTCAATACCTCCAGCTTGTACTTCACACCAGACTCCAACTCAAGATGGTAAAGGTTCCAAGGACAAGCACTGTTTGTCGCCTTTTCCTCGCATCGGCCTCTCTGTTCTACCCCAGAAGCAGCATGAAGAAGGCGAACAGAAATGGCTTGGCTAATCCTTTGCTTCTTGACATTCATGAACCTGGAAACTGTCCTCAGCAATGGTGTTTTCTCATCAAAAGGAGGTGCATTGACAAGTCCAGTGACACCATCAGCACCTTCTTCTTCAGTGTGACCTTCACAGACAATACAAATGTACGCATGACTTGTTAATGGCTTCACTGCATGGTTGTAAGATGCTAGCATACAGCCAATTTCAGGTTGCTTGTTCCATCGCGGAAAAACAAAGAAGCAAACTGACGAATCAAATTTGCCGTACTTGGTGGCATTTCAGTATAGCTTGCATTTCATTGGTCAGATTGGTTTTTCGTTTTTCTGTGATGGGGCAAGTAGCCTCAAATCGACTGTATGCATACACAATGTCACCATACAATACACTCTCATACTAATCTTCATAACACAAAGCTATGCATAACACATCTCTATAGACTTATCTTAGCTGTCACATGCATGTACAAAGAATCAATCATTCTAAACATTCATCATACAATGGAGAACTCATGTGAAATGGTCAAGTAGCACTTACTATGTTTACTTTTGTATCTGGTGGAGCGTGAGCAGCCTTTTCTACATGTCCACAGACCACAGCACCAGGTGCACATGCACCCACAAACCAGGATCACCAGTATGACAAATAGGAAAGGAATCACTGCAATTACGCTGTAACACAGTGAAAGGTCCAACTCTGTATGGCTTGATAGAGGTCGGGGGGTCACTTTCCCTGTGCTGAAGTTCCCAATATGCTGAGCAATGGACAGGTTCCCATTCAGGCGCCCTTGTCGCTGGGCCAAGCACATGAACAGGCCCTCCACCCATATGTGGAGCTGGCAGCTGACAGTGCTGATGCCCAAGTTTGAAACTGCATTGCCATAAGTTGAATTAAACCCTTTACCAATGTCACCACATTGGTAGCACCTCAAGTTTTGACGGTTGTAGAGACAGGCTGCTTCCTCCACAGTCATCCCATCGGGTATGGGACACACAAAGTAATCCAAGTAGGAATCACGGTCCTCTTTGTATGCAGCACAGACAGCTGTACCCACTCCACCCTCCTGATCCATGATGACACTACCAGACGTTTGAGCTGGGTGGGGTTTTATGGACCAAAGTGGGTCAGCTGTGAAATAGAAGTGAGATTAGTAATCAGTCGACGTGTATTTTCCCACAATGCATTAAATTCAAGATTATCATGAATTAGCCACATTTGTGAATGAAATAAGATCAATTGTTGCAGGAAACCTACAATCATAGACAACTTGTTGAAAGACTGAGATGTTCCCTGCAATGTTGTGGACCACACACATGAAGTCTTCAATCTGATTGGCCACTGTTGGTATGTAGTACAGTAACTACAGGAAGAGATAATGAGAGTTATCATTGCAACCCCCTTCATTAGCACAAGACAGTGGCATTGACACTGTTTGGTAAATACATGACATTGTTACAAATGTACCACAAGGAACCATCAGCCAGCGTCTTGACACAGACACACAGGCCTAAATAATGCCAAATGATCTGACACTGATTTGGCATGTCAACACAGAAATTATATCAATTATAATTCTAACACGTATGTATTGTAACAAACTACCTATCTTGCAATTCATGTACACCTAATTACTTGAATTACATTTCAACTTAGGTATTGGTTTGACATTGGAAAGTCAGTCCCTTCTTGGGTCACAGCAGCCAGCACACATGTACGTACACATATCATCACAACAAGTGAGTACAGCAAACTGAATAGTCTAACCAATTAGAATATTATGGTGTGAAAGCAAACACCGTTTCCTTGGGAATCTAGCAGAAGAACTGGCTGGAAACCGTTTGAGTGTGACCACAATACCCACAACACACAATGCCATACCAACCATACAGACACGCATGTGTATGCACACGCAAAAATATAATATTATGAATTGTACGTACGTACATAGAACTAGCAGAGAAATGATCACACATCTAAGTTAGCATATTCACACACACTGTAGACACACTGGTCCGTTAACGTACATCTCTGTGCACTCCACTGTGCCCCAGACAGGCATGGTCGATAATTGGGAGGTAGTTGTCCTTGCCTAAAGGCTTGTAGTACATGTCATAGGTCACATTAGGGTAGCCTGTGGACGTGAAGAGTATATGTATCATCTGCTGGTTCGCTACAAGATGGACCTTCAACGGATTGAGGAAGAACTCTCCATGTTCCTCAGGAGTGCTATTCAACAACAGTTTGGGTGCCTCTGAAGAGGGCAGGAAAAGGGAGAACAAAGAGTCACATGCCATGACCTAAGCTGACCTTTCACCACATTCCCAATTATTTCTCATGCACAGGAATAGGTTAGGCATGCCACTTGTACAAACTATATGGTTTCAACCAGGGTACTTCCCCTGGGGCTCTACCTTGTATATCATGTGACACCCCCACATATTATGACCTCAACTATGTACACCTACACCCACCCACTGCATTAGCATAACAAGTATAAAAAGAAACACAGCACCTGCATACCAACACACACACACACTGTATCAATGTCAAACCTTGAGCATTTTTAACTTCTTATGTATTGCTGTAGTAATTGAGTATATATATATATACCTACATTACCCAGCCCTTTAGAATTCCTATACATGCATATAACACACCTCACCTGGTGGTTTCACATCCACACTGAATACAACACTGTTGGTGCTTCCCCCGGGTGAGAGGGAGCACCAACAGCGGTAGCACCCAGCGAGGGACAGCACAACTTGCTCAGCAGGAAACTCAAGTGTCTGCTCGGTACACGTCATGGCGTGCCACTGTCCATTGGAGAAATGGTCCCATTTGATGCCAGCAGAGCACTGACTGCAAACTAACTGCAGCGAGTAGTTTACTGCAGCCTGGCACTCTGACACACTTTCCACCCCTCTTGGACAATGGTCAGAGGTCCCTGCATACGTGAAATACATTCAAACACGAAAGACGGATACACAAATACATGGATGCCGATGAAAGATTGCAGTAAATAGGTGTATTCACAACACCTGTATGCACATGCCTGTAAGGCAATCTGCAGTGAATTGAAAGCTATAAATATAGTGCAATACCATTCGACCCTATGCTATAAAGTAGGACAAACCTTTGTCAACCTTCCACTGTGCATGGGAAGACGTGCTGTATAGGACCCATGCGTATGAAAATATGTACGTGCGTGCGTGCGTTTGCAAGTACGAAATTTAGCTAATGACACGTAAAGCGAAGCGTGTGCTTCTATACAGCTACAAAGAACACGTCACACACTGCGCTCACCATTTGGCTGGTTACCAGAGCACGTTTGTCCGTTGTAGCTGGTAGCCGCGATGGCGGAGACACTAGACAGAAGCAGCAGAACACCACATGCTGCCTGATACCGTCCCGGCATCTTCCACCTGCAGAAAGAGCCACTGATGCATCAAATGGACGTGGTACGTGACTGACACTACCATTATAGGTCCCCTTGCACGCGCTCTGAAGCTGCGAGATTGATGATCTAATACTATGGGAATGTTGTGCAATCGCAGAACCGTCCCCCTTGGACCATCTGCCATTATTTATACCTACCCTTTGGGTTTGCCCTTTGGGGTGGTACGTATATGTAATGTATAATTATGTATATTTGGTGCATTATAATATACTTTAATGAGCTCATTCAGCAATGTCACAAATGCCACCCTGTAATTCGTGCCATCGGGTGCATGCATGATCATGCATGTATATATGTATATATCAACATACAGATCGAATGAGCCCTGCATATAGCTACCATCAGGTTGGCAGCAAGGGTCGTGACCCGAACCTGCCAGCCATAGTTTCCATCAGCGTTGGCAGCAAGGGTTTTGACTCAAACTTGCTGGCCATAGATACCATCAGGTTGACAGCAAGGGTCATGACTCAAACCTGCCAGCCATAGTTACCATCAGGGTTGGCAGCAAGGGTCATGACTCAAACCTGCCAGCCATTGTTACCATCAAGGTTGGCAGTAAGGGTCATGACTCGAACCTGCCAACCATAGTGACCATCAGCACTGGCAGCTACGGACATGATTGATACAGCATGCAGAGAGGAACGAAGCGGTTGGAAGGGCACTGAAGAGAATGTTATTAAACCCACACCTCAAGTCGTTGATTCTTTGTTATTCTGCTATTTTGACATTATATATATCAGTGCTGCATGGGGCAGTGATGCCCTAGTGTACCTTTGTACATGATGCACTTAAATGATGATATGATATGATATGATATGATATGATCTACATAGATGTGTGTACCACCACACTGGCCACCGTACATAAAACACATGCATGCAAATAGCTCGCATACAATGTATAGACAACGTGCGTGTATGACTGACTACACATTAATCAATGAACATGCATAGCCAGCTTGTGCTCAATGATAATCAAATAAGAATGTACTAATGGAACGCAATGACTAAGATTGTGGTTAATTGTAAAATGCATGCAGTAGTTCTAGTCATTGTTTCTTACAAGATTTGAATACTCTCCTTCAACTTTAATAGCCTTGGGATACTCTACATCAGATGAGAGAATGAAGACAATGCTGCAATAATAGCTACGCCAGTGTCAACTACACAGTGTCACAAATAATGCAGAAAATAGCATATTTGGTCACTATGCAAACCTGATGCAAGGTGACTTCCAGACGGAAACTGAAAAGGAACTTTAGTTAGACATAATAACACGTTACAGTGGAATACGCTATGCTATAGTGTCTTTGCTACATGTCTGTGTCCAAACCTCTAGTCACGTATGGTACACATAACAGATGCACTCACTGACCTTCAAGCAAGAAAGCCCTGATACCTGAAGCTGCCGCAATTAGTTTCACATCATTTTCAAGAACACGCAGTAATTCAGTCCACTTGGGACTGCGTTCCTCCCAGGTCTCAAATATCCGGGTCATCTTTCTTGCCCCATCCATCTGAGTACCTGCCAACTCCTTCACATTCTCGATACCCAATCCATGACCAATGCGGTCCCAGCGATGTGCCAAAGGCTCAACAAACTTAACTAAGTGTCTTATTTTGGCTGGAACAGCAACATCAATATCACTTGGTAGTGGTTTTTTCCACTGCCCTGCACAAAAGACGCATAGTAGTGGTATACATGCAGTATGCATAATTGGAATCAAATCAATGACACTCTGGATATCCTGGTTCTGGCACTCTGCAAGACAGACAGCATTGTGTGTGTGCATTCTTAATTAATATGCAAGTCTTGGGGAACACAATTTCCTGTATCATACAGGTCAGACTAACTATTTCCAAAAGTCGTGAACTTCATCACCACCTCCTCTTGCTGCGGAGGTACCTTGAGTGTATAGGGAGTGCCCGGCTTCACTTGAAGCATGCCAATGGTTTTATTCGTTGTGGCATCTGCAGACCATGCTATTTCTGCTGTTTGTGTATCCTGCCCATCCTCCTCTTCCGTGAGGTACGCCGTTGGGTTGGGTGCAGCAGCAGGTATTACCGGAGAAAAGGTGCTCTGCACGCTTGGATCTGTTTCTGCGGTGACTTCAACAGGGAGTGAGGGTGGCCCAGTACCTGCACAGTCTACACGCACATAAGCAGGTGGTGTGAATTGTGTGTGTGTGTATTTGTGTATGTGTATGCCTGCATGAGAGCAGTCAGTTGACGGGCTTTCACAAACAGCATTCATGCATGCAGCATGAGTAAATACACAACACAACTTTGTCAATTGAACACTCGTGCATTCATATTCACTCATGACACTAACTTTGCTCAACTGTGGCTTGCACTTCGTTTGGCACGCAAACAGTTACCTCCAGAGGAATCTCCACACAGTTCCCATCAGGCATGCACACTACCAGCATGTAGTTAGCCTCTGGCACCTTTGGAATCCTCAAACTTCCACCACGTCCCCAATTCCACAAAGATGAGACTGTTTTTCCCTTACCATATTCGGCAATAACTCTCACGGACAAAGACGACTCGACCATTGTGTGGTAGTCCATAGCCTGATTAGGCAGCTGGTGACCAATGTTTATTCTTTCAACAAGAAGAGGCTCTCTCTCTCCTGTGACAAAGCAGGTGGAAGAAGTGGACAGACAGTGCGTTCCAAAGTTTAAAAGTCAGACGTGACAAATGTCTCAATACAGGCCGGGGGTCGCACCTCATAAATAAATACAAACCTATAAAAATGGCTTCTTCCATCCAGTGTCCCATATTACATTCTACAACCGCAACTGTAAATAGCATTATATACTGCAATGTGTGTGTGATAGCTTGCCTTTACCATCTTCTTGCTCACTGTCCCCTCCTACTGACCTCCCCCTCTGCCCTTTTACAGCAACCCTCTTCCGTTTTATACAGCAGCATGCCATCACAATGCAGGCCAGTACAAGAGCTAGAATCACTCCAAAAACTACACCACCACTTGCAGATATGATCAGCAGCACAACATCAGGTAGGCCTTTCATGGGAGAAGCACTCATTCCAGGTACAAAAGAGAAATTTCCAATAAACTGTTTAGCAGAGTTTGACCGGTGTGTAAATACATTCTTTTCAACCACACACACAAAACTGCCTGCCACTGCAGAATCCACTCGGCACCCATACGTTGGTATGCCCAAAGAGTCAACAAATGTGTCTTGAGTTACATTGATACCAAGTGGGCATGACTCGTCCCGGCAACTACAGCAAGTGAGACTGTCAAAGAGACAGGCAGATTCGTTAGCGTCTGCAGTCCCCGGCAGTGCACAGACGTAGTATTCAACCTGCACCCACACTTCATTCTGCTGATAGGCTGCACATATGGCACTGCTAACACCATTAGTAAGAGGGATTTCCCCTCGGCTCTGCAATTGATGAGGCCTCACAAACCAGTCAGAACTTTCAGCAGAACCTGTAGTGGAGCAAGTACAACCCTAGTCTAGCTGCTAGACCCTACTTTGTCTTCGCGCGAAGACAAAGTAGGGTCTAGCAGCTAGACTAGTACCACCCTAGAAGAATGGTCCACGAAAGATTTTCACCTTGCCCTCTCAAATAACAAGCACATCTTCTGAAGTACTGTGTACCTATCTATAGTAGAGACATAATGAATTCGTTGTTCATTATGTTAGCCTTACCAATGAACAATTGATGGTACATACATATATGTCCATGTCTTAACAGAGTACATGTCTACATATGTCGTATTTAACACAGAGAGCTCAATCAATGCATACACTGCTGCTAACACGTACCACGAACCTGGGTATATGATAGTTTGCTGTGCTGTCACAGTTTGAAAAATGTTGGACACTTCGCATTGGTAGGTTAGCTGTTCGAGCACGTTTTGAATGGTGGGTGTGAAACACAGCACCTGCATTCCATCCATGCACGTGAGAACAGACCACAAAGTTGGCGCCAGGCATGGGTGGTCTCAGACACATAGGCATCCCATAACATGCACAAGTGTACTGTATCAGAGACTATATCACACACAACCACAGTGTGTCTACTACAACTGACTAAACCATCTGTTAGTGTTTCACCTTCAACAAGGTCTGATTTGGGACTAGGCACGCATAAAGCCACACAGTCACACGAATACGTAAGCCAATAGAGGGTACACTGGATTGAACCCAGTTTGCAGTGGTACTCGATAACGGTTTAGGCACATTGTCTCCTGGCACTATTAGTAGCTAGGTAGCACAGTAAAAAAATTCATTAAATGGCTGAGTTATTCACACATACCTCTGATTGGTCATCTTGAAATTTCATGCAAGGGTCACTGGAGACATTCTTCCAGTCCCCTCCAAAGTCAGTGTAAGTCCATGTGTACCGTAGATTGGGGTAGCCTATGGCAGAGCAGTTAATGCACACCACACCAGGACTGGTCTCCACCAGGGGAACATTGCGTATTGGAGGGAAGAGGTCAAAGTTTGTGGGGCTCGAATCATTCACTACATCTACCAGGAATGTGGGAGGAACTGCAGAGAGGAGCAGAGTCAGCACAAATGATCAGATCTAGAAAAGTACCTAACTACAAGTACAAAAGACCTCATGACAAAGGTACACCACACAATGTTGCCACTTGATCATGAATATCGTTAGACAGGTGGCTTAGGGTACTTTTCTTAGAATCACCTATAATTCAGCCTCAATTAGGGAGTAAACCACAACATATTAGCTAGGTGTTAGCTACTGGTGTTTACACACACCTGGGAGTTCCACTTGCACGCTGAAGTACATTACATTGAGTTCACTGCCCTGACACAAACACTGGTAGCACCCTGAGGCTCTCTCCCTTGTCACATCTACTGCAGCAAGAAACAGCGTCTTGTTCTTCTGTGAGAGATTATGGAAGCGGTCTTTCTGCGATCCAGGGCTGAAGTACCATAGGACTGTGTCATTGTCATCACACAGAGAGCATATGAGAGCTAGAGAGAAGTTCTTGACTGCTTGACACAAGTTTGCTTCACTAAGACACTGGTCATAGACTAGAGAATGGGAGTGAAAATGGCACACAAAAATACGTATGAAGGAAGACACACATACACACCATTGTTCACCCCAAAAGTGCTGGTGGATGTTGCTGATGGAGCACTGTGACCTCATACTGACCTAACCTAGTTCAGGTCAGTGGTTAAACAGGGGTGTCTTGGGTAACACCCTTTCCTATACTGTAGCAAAACAGTTCAATAAGGATGCATTTGTCCATACAAATCATGAGATATCCACACACACCTGCACACTCAGTGCGTAGTGGGAAATCTACTGTTTAGCTAGTAGTCCTTGTACAGTACAGTACAGTAAAGTACAGTAGTCCTTGTGAATCAAATCCCGAACACGAGTGGACGGGTTACAGGGTGGGCGTACACAGCATGGACAGCCTAAGACTCCCTTGGGGTTTACGCAAGCGTACGGGCTCATCGAGTGAATTCGCCAGCCCAGGCAATATCGCAGCTACCGCGATCTAACAAGACTGACTATACAATACAGCGCTACCCCTCTGGTCAAGTGGTGTTTAAACAGGCGTCTTCTATCAGCGGTAAAGGTAAGTCAATGTAACGACTACGGTTTAGAGTACCCAAAGTTTCCCAGGAGTCCCCAGCTCCTCACTCCGTACTCAGTAGCTACCGTACGCAGCTAGCTACGTAGCTGGCTAATTGCGCTCATCAAACCTTTCACTTTCGTTTCGGAGCACTGGACAACCTGGTCTTCGTCGGATAAGGTCGATGCCCTGCCAAGTACAAGCAGTGTGGCACAACTGACAAAGCTGATGAGTAGCCGGACGCTCATTCTGGTTGCTTCTTCACCGCGGCGTGCGTGGTGCCATTAGTATTATCTATGTACAAAGATAAGCTCAGGATGTACACTATATATATAATTAAAGGTCACGTGCTATCTTATAGTGGAGAGTCCCGTTTCACATAGAATTTACTGCGGGTCAGTTCTCCGGTATACAATCGGGAATCACCTTATTGTTTGTTTAGCAATGGTAGGAATGGGAACAGCAGCCCCTTTAGGCGTCAGCTAGCTAGAGGGTACAGCTGCCAACTAATGTTATTGTTATTAGAAACAAATTCAACAAGCCCAAATCTGCAATGCATTAACTATGCTTGACCATGAGCTGGTAGTGCTGTGCATAAAGTCAAAGTGCAACAACCGATATACCTGGTATTTTATCAGTCTTTAGCAACTCATTATTAGCCACTGATAGCACATAATAACAGTATAAGACAGTGCATGTGTTCTGTTATAAACTCTCTCGTTACTTTCACTGCATACGTTGCAAGTTGCAACAATTATTATATAATTACGCACAACCAGATAACACATCGCACATGCTCCAATTACTGTACAGTACAATTAATAAAAAATATAGATATAGTAAATGTCAGTAAGTGTTATGCAAGCTGGTGTGTAACATGTCCAAGTTTGTCAACTACACAGCTTGAAAGTAGCGACTGGAGAAAAAGAACCACGACCCGGGGCCTGAACTCATAGCCTACACCCTAACGCGGAGCTTCAGCCATGCAAGCCACCGGTGTGGCCACGATTCTTTGTCCCCAATCGCCATATATATACGGTCATGGGCGGGCTGCAATGCTGCGACCACTTAGAACCCATGCCTTGAGGAACTGTGCGATGGTATGCTCAGCGGGCAGCTAGCATGTGTATGTGCATGAGCCCGCGAGCCAGAGGTGGATGATGGTGCACCGTTCCTAAGCTCT
>OX465043.1:5165203-5172703 GCA_949841015.1 Aplysina aerophoba
CACACACACACACACACACACACACACACACACACACACACATACACACACACACACACCTGTGCGCGCGCACACACGCAATCATGCACATAGACGCAGAGATTGGAGATATGTTGTAAAGTGTTGCCTGGAGGAAGGTGAGAAGCATGTTGATGAAGGAGCTGGAGGAGAGACCAAAGCTGGGGATGTTGAAGGAAATTGCGGCCCTTGAATTGGAGTCGAGTTGTGTGGTTTTGAAGAGAAAGAGACAGGAGAATGATGATCAAGCTAAGAGGGGGCACGGCAGCATTCCAGATAGAGGTGGGAAGGTGGCAAGGAGTGGAGAGGAAGGAGAGAACATGCAAGGAATGCCAGAGTGAAGAAGTTGAAGACGTCTGCCACTGGTTGTTACAGTGCCCGGCCTGGGACCATCTCAGGCGACCCTTGGTGGAGAAAGTCAGCCAGTGTGATGGCTTTCAAGGGCAGAGTCTCACCAAGCAGGCGGTCTTTGTTTTGGTGACAGCATGCACTAATTAAAATCTTTTGAACTATCTCTGCTCAATGTGGTATGCAAGATTTAGTGTATGACTCTTAGTTACTTGCATGACATGTGAATGTGGCAGTTCTTTCTCTGTCGACCATGCCCTCAACTGCCCCAAGGGTGCTTTCCCAACCATCAGGCACAATGAGCTTAAGGATCTTACAGGTAACCTCCTCGCTGAAGTGTGCCCTGATGTCTGCATTGAACCAGTTCTGCAGACGTTGGGAGGTGAGACCTTCAACCATTTGTCTGCAAATCAAGAGGATCATGCAAGATCGGACATCAGAGCAAGAGGATTCTGGGGATCTACGCATCAATGCGCATTTTTTGACATTAAGGTGTTCAATCCTAACGCGCAGACGTATAGACGGCCATCCCTTGAATCCTGCTATAAACGCGAGGAGAAGAAGAAGAAGCGGGCCTATGAACAGAGAATCTTGGATGTGGAACATGGAACGTTCACTCCACTTGTGTTCATCACCTCTGGCGGAATGGGAAGGCTTGCCCGGACATTTTATGCCCGTCTTGCCCACCTCCTATCCATCAAACGACAGACCAGATATGCAGCAACAATGGGACTGATCCGGTGCAAAATCAGCTTCTCTCTGATGAGAGCAGCAATCATGTGCCTTCGTGGAGCTCGATCAAGTGCCAATCATGCAAGCAGAGCCTGTGACAGCATTCATCTGGCTGTCACAGAAGGACATCTTACTTATTAAACCACTATTTGATCCACTGTACAATGCATGCTATAAACAATGAAGCAACATATAATATGCATGTCTTCTTTTCTCTTGTATTGCCTGTACGAATTTATAATCTAATACACTGTAAATGACATGTGACAGTGCTACATTGGACTTCTTGGACTTCTTGTACATCCTAGCGCCGTATGGTGTGGTGCACTTTAATAATGATTGATTGATTGATTGATATATACACACCCACAAACACCACCACACAGTGTTAGTTGCAAGGCACACCCATATGTGCATATTGGCATACAAAAAACACTACCAGTGAAAGTTGCGCCAGTGATGACCACCACGAGTGTGAGTTATGTTTTTGCGTTAGTTGATGATAAGAAAAAATGCCACCAGTGCAAGTTGGGCACTAGTAGAAGGATGCAGCAACCAATTGCAGCTTGAACAGGGCAGAAACCCTAATCAGAACTTCCTACCTGCAATTAGTTCCCAAGATGGTCTTGACCCTCTGCAACTTGTACTGGTGGTGTTTTACACATAACAAATAACTTACACTCATGGTGCTCATCACCTGCATAACTCGCACTGGTGGTCTTTTCATAATAATAATATATTTATATTATTATATTATATATACATTATTATAATATATACTTTTCTTTTTTGTGGTATATATCATATAAATTACTTTATATCATATCATTATATTACATTACTTTCTTCGGGTCATATCTAACGATTATATTTTTAAGAAATGCAACTTGCAATGTAGCAAGGCACTGCAAAACTATTGTTTAGGAAAGGCAGCAAATTCACTTGCAACCTCATTCTCAAGATCAGAATGTCAGCAATACAATCTCAATCAACAATTATACATATTTGCTCGCAACTGCCACATGTGTACTTACATGTGTTCATATTTCTCATATCCATAGCGATGTCTTCACATGCACCCTATAGTGGTGTCTTAGTGCAGCTGTGCTGGACACGCCCATCAATATTCCACAAGACATTGCACACTAAACTGCACAGCAGATATCAAAAACATGCAAAAACACTACAGTCAAATAAATTAATAAAGTAATTATAATAACGTTATATATGTCCAGTCTTTCGTTGCACCACTTGCAATCAAATCTAGACACTGGACGGATGACTAGTTAATGTCTGTCGAATTTTATTTGCCACATTAGGGAGATTAACTGCCTCGCTTTCTAGTACATCAAGCAACTGTTGCCAATCGGAGAGTTTCTCCTGTTCAATAGCTGCAGAAAGTATCTTCTGACACTTTTGCATATCTCCCTCCTGACGATTTTCCAAACAACTAACGTCATTGTGCACATCCAGCTTGTACCCAATCATAGACCAACATGATGCCATCTCAGGAATGAAGTCAGCCACATCGCACATGTTTACAGACATAAATCTGAAAACTGATGTTGTGTTGCTCTTACTGGGGCACTGCCTTGGCATACCTGCACCAATGACAGCATAAACGTTCTTAATAAAAGTGTGCCAATATGTTTCAATAGCCTTGAGCCAGGCTGCAAAGGGACTAGGAGTAATGCTGATTCTCAAGGATGAAGATGGGTCAAAGTACTACTGAGCAGCATTTGCAAGCATTCTAAAATTACTTACAAATTTTGTTGACAATTTTGTATCAACAAGTGTTATATAATTATGTTCCCTATACCACACTATAAACTGTAAGTAGTGCGGTAGCTAGTTTTACAATTATAAGTATACTGTAAAGCATGTATAATTATAATTGTTTATATAATAGTCTAGTCTACAGATAATAATTGCTCTTGCATTGTGATGATCTCAAACACTGGTAGAATGAGTAACATGTTATCATACAAATTGATCATGTTCAAATCACAACCAACACTGTATACGTATGCTAGACTAATGGTGGAGCTACATATAATGGCATATACACCTACAATAATAAATTATATGTGACTATGTAATGTTATATGCAAATTACCTTTTGCTTTGTTTCCAGTAGTCACTTGTTGAGTTAGATCTATATACAGGGAAGAGATACATATAGATGTTCAACTAACATGGAAAGCTGTACATAATATAACAATTATTTAAGCTAACTTTAACTAACCAGCCTGATTACTCCCCCCTTCAGATTTATGAGTGGTATGAGGCTCATTAGTTGTGTATCCTCCTTTCTTCCTTCTGAGTCTATATATGCAGTAAACGAACAGAAGCACTACAAATGCACCCAATACAACTCCTGCAAACGCAGAAATAATGGGCACCCAAATTTGGATGGCTGAGCTTTGTGGAGCTGTTGACATTGCACTTGCTGACTGAAGCTGAAAATAAAACAGCGCAAGTGCTTGCTTTGCTGATGACTGCCCTCCAGTTACTCTGTGGGCCAAACAAACAAAGCTACCATCCACTGCTGTCTCAGAGCGCACTTGGCACGCCGGCACACTAAAGTTATTGGAGTTTGGTGGTGAAAGTTCATTGATGGCTGTTACCCCAGTTCCTAGGACCCCTTCACCACACTGGCCACACAAACAACAGTCACTGGAGTCGTTGGCAATGAACGGACTTGCTACCCAATCTAGGTCAGTTTCTGCTCCATGATAAGCACAGACTGTATAGTTGATGACCACTCCATCCTCTGGATTCACTGCGCAGTAAGCAACACCCTCTTGACCATCCAGTATTGGAACAGCACCATGATTTTGGGATTCATGGGGCTTCAGAAAGTAGCCATAGACAGCTAATGCACAGAGAGCAGGGACAATATTTGTATTCATAAAATTATACAAACCATAGTATATGCAGTGAGCAGTGGGTGAATGTATGCACACTGCTTTATTTCTAGTATTACAAAAATAAAGATTTATACAAGTAATCCACTTCTTTTGATTGAACACAAGTTTGGCTGTCCGTTAGCTGTATTCTATTCTATTTTGTCATTTTTCAAATCTAATTTTATAGGTAGGTACTGACCTAACACTGAATCAGGCAACTTCTGATTGGTATAAGCAAGAACTGCACATAATTTATAATTATAGTGGTTGCAAGGATTACATGCCATATCAAAAGCAATGCTATATATTATAAGTATCTATACGTATAACTTTATGCAGTGTATGCACATATACATACAATCATAACAGCGCATTCTGTATATCTACACCTACCTTTTATTTCAATTATTTGTTCAACAAAGAAATGTCCCACTACATTCATCACATTGCAGGCATAAGCCACTTCTCTTTCTATCTTTTTCAGGCTTGGAAACAAGATGGCAAGAACCTATTGTATATAATATTATAAAATGTAATGACAGGCACATGACCTTGATAATAAAATTATATTGGTATATACATATACACCTGCATTTATCTGCATGGCACTGCATGCCCGCCATGCAATAGGCTCACTTGTCCATTCTCAGTAACATTGTAATTGGGTAACTGATAACTTCTTCTGACAGTGCCATGAATGGCAACAATCCAGTCGATCGTAGGCGTTGGCCAGCCACTGCTGGTGCAATTAACAGTTAATATTCCTGTACTGTTGTTAGTCAGCTCTGTCTCCACGCATGGCGGGGAGAGATACGATTCATTGTGTTTTGTCTCATTCCTCACAAGCAAGTGGGGACACTCTATTATCGAGAGAAAATGATAAGATGCACTTTTGGATTATTGACAGAAAAAGATAAGAGCCGTGAACGTTTGGGTTAATGCCTGTTAATATATTTTATGCATGTGTACATGTAGCAATGTGAGTGTCAGATCTGACCATGAGCAGCAAATGGACAGACCCAAACAAGCTACAATAGCAGAATGGGTCACTGAAGCATACGTATATCAAATTGGAAAACTTCTTCTCATACACATTGTAGCTAGGAAAGGAATAGATACCTGTGTTTGAAACTGTATATAAAATAATCCATGATAGTTGGAATATATAATAACACTGCATGTTTATTACACATTAATTGCATGTCACATATAATATTATATACATGAAAGGTATATATAAATGGCATGCAAAATGATTTTTATACATTTCCATTGCTAATTTCAGTATACCAATGTATACCTACCTGCAGCCCGGATATCTACTGCAAACGAATAAGAATTCCCATCACACACACAAGTGTAGCACCCAGAGGCATCCGACTGAACCTCCGTAGCAGGAATCTGTGCAATATACGTGTTGTACGGTAGTGACTGTGATGATGATGAACCACGTGCACGTTGCCAGATAATAGTATTTGCTGAAGAGCATGATGAGCAAATAAGAGTCAGGTTCGATGATGTGACAGCCTCGCAGACACTGGATTCGCCAGTGCAAAACTGGTTGAGGCCTACACGAGAGAAAGGTATTCTGTATGCATATGCATGCATGCCAGTTACATAGCTTATGTATAAATTATACAGTCATAATGATTCAGCTTTCTCTGTACGTATGAGCTTAGTTGAGATGTACTGAAACATGCATGAAAAGTAACAATGTCCATATATATATACCATGGAACAAAAGACTGAACTCTTTGCTTTTGAATTCTAAGTAACATTCAGTTCGTGTCATTATTTCACGATCCCCGAGAGCAAGTGAAATAGAATAAAAAGCATGTTGTCCAGCTTAATGTACTATAATTGGCTTATCGTTAAAAATGCTCAAAAGAAACGTCACTCATTCGCCGTTCGAAGTTCGCCGATCTTTCGAACGTTTCGTCGCTAACGTCGCCCTGGTCGACCAAGAATGGCTCAAGCTAGGGGTAGCGCTCTTTGCCGAAGAAAAGAAAGTATTCAGCAACTACTTCTGATGACCGTTTCGACTTCACTCGTAAATTACAACTTTGAGGAACTGGCTAAAGGATTTCAGTCAAAGAACACCAAGGTATCAAAGTGCTGAGCCCTGAAAATCTACAGCGAGTGGGCTAAGGCACATAGGGAGCATATGGCTGAGTCAAGCCTTACCGAAATGAGCCTGCTGATCATAACTGACAACAGAGACGCGCTGTGTGTGTAAATTTGTGATGAAAATCTGACAAAGACTGACAAAACCCAGTATCCACCGCAGAGCATCCAGCTAATTCTGTGTGGACTCCAGCGATACATCAGACAGGAGAGGCCACAATTGCCAGTTAACTTCACGAGCCACTGCCACCTACACCACAGCCTTCACCTGAAACTGATCCACTAAAGGGCGTAGCTATTACTGAACTCTTTGCTTTTGAATTATAAGTAACGTTCAGGTTCGTGTCATTAATCATGATTCAGGTATATGGCTACATGTACTTCGCTTTCAGGTTATTACAATGGATGTGTGACGAATGGCAATAATAAGGAGCAAATGCAATCTTGCATGCTGACAAATTGATATAATATTATAGTAGCTACGACTGTTGTGTCTACTAGACAGGAAGAACAACAAACTCTAAGGTATAGTTATCATAGTGGAGCAAAGTGATTGGCTGTAAATAAAAGCCCAGAGCTCCTGGCCAATTTAACAACCAGCTAGCCATGTTGCATACAATGTATGTCAGGGTTCAACCCTTTCATCTTTTCGACGTTGCCATGGCATCATACAATAAACCACATTATTACAGCATGGGTAATGCTGTGTAACTTAGACTGTGCCAAGATATTCTAGTTATTATCTATGCTGTTAAAACATATTTGGGGCATTCCCATTCATTCTTCCCTTTCTGCCATTCCAGGCGATGGGATTGTCCCCATAGTAATTTCAATAAATTATGTAGGTCTCCTCAGTGGTATTGCCAGAACAGCAGAATACATACACACACAGCAGCCTAAACTGCTGAGTCATTCAAGTAATTGGGAATGCAATGCATGACAGGTATTGACCTTGTACATGTGCACACATTGTGTGTATACATAGCTACAAGAGTGACCTTTTGCAGATATCACATGATGAATGAAAGGGAAATTGGTACATACAATCATGACAACAATGGAAGTCATGATTGAAAGCCAAATCACTGAGCCACAACTATTCATCCCTATATATAGTGCTCTTATCAATGCACGTTGACGAGGACACTGTATTGCATTCAGTTGTGTGTAGCTATAGTATTAACCCTTAGCTATATATAAAATCACTCCAACATTCTACTGTACTTTATGCTAGTCTCAGTTGTGGTTAGTAATGACTGCATGGTGACCAGTGAAGCGTCCTTTGACATGAAGTGGAACCCACTACACTGACTTATACCAAATAGGTGAGTTTTAACATCGGCATGACATCAATATAATTCTGGAATGT
>OX465043.1:5177703-5237703 GCA_949841015.1 Aplysina aerophoba
TGTGTCGTGTGTGAATTTGTATTATTATACATGATGACAGGGCAACAAACTACAGTACAAAATTAGCAATTGTGTATTACCATATGGCTAGTTGCTCTTGATGAAGACATATTTTATATACATATATATATATATATATATATATATACAATGGTGATTGTGCAACCATAGGAACTTTTTAAGTATTGCGAAGTGGTTGCATATATCCGATATACTTTTTGGGCAAAAATGGCGATCAATATTTGAATGGTCGGTCCACACCTGGCTGAGACCAACACGACTGGTGTTTCCGTGTAAGAGGCGCTTTTTATGGTTCTCCATTTTGCTTCAGTACATTTTATACTGTACATAGTAAATCCCACACTTTCCAGGACACCAAAGTAAGCTAGTGTTGCTCACCATTGTTACCTGCTAACTATGATGTATGTACCATAATACATGTCTCCTCAGCTAAATACAGTACCTATCACTTCCAAACAGAATAAAAGTTCTAGACACATAAAGTATGTCATTTTATAAACAACACCGATACCCATATAAAGGCAGTAGTTTCAGACACTTACCTTTTCCAAAAGTCGTGAACTTCATCACCACCTCCTCTTGCTGCGGAGGTACCTTGAGTGTATAGGGAGTGCCTGGCTTCACTTGAAGCATGCCAATGGTTTTATTCGTTGTGACATCTGCAGACCATGCTATTTCTGCTGTTTGTGTATCCTGCCCATCCTCCTCTTCCGTGAGGTATGCCGTTGGGTTGGGTGCAGCAGCAGGTATTACTGGAGAGATGGTACTCTGCACACTTGGATCTGTTTCTGCGGTGACTTCAACAGGGAGTGAGGGTGGCCCAGTACCTGCACAGTCTACACGTACATAAGCAGGTGGTGTGAATTGTGTGTGTGTGCATTAGTGTATGTGTATGCCTGCATGAGAGCAGTCAGTTGACGGGCTTTCACAAACAGCATCCATGCATGCAGCATGAGTAAATACACAACACAACTTTGTCAACTGAACACCCGTGCATTCATATTCACTCATGACACTAACTTTGCTCAACTGTGGCTTGCACTTCGTTTGGCACGCAATCAGTTACCTCCAGAGGAATCTCCACACAGTTCCCATCAGGCATGCACACTACCAGCATGTAGTTAGCCTCTGGCACCTTTGGAATTCTCAAACTTCCACCACGTCCCCAATTCCACAAAGATGAGACTGTTTTTCCCTTACCATATTCAGCAATAACTCTCACGGACAAAGACGACTCAACCATTGTGTGGTAGTCCATAGCCTGATTAGGCAGCTGGTGACCATTGTTTATTCTTCCAACAAGAAGAGGCTCTCCCTCTCCTGTGACAAAGGAAGAAGTGGACAGACAGTGCGTTCCAAAGTTTAAAAGTCAGACATGACAAATGTCTCAATACAGGCCGGGGGTCGCACCTCATAAATAAATACAAACCTATAAAAATGGCTTAAAATGGCTTCTTCCATCCAGTGTCCCATATTACATTCTACAACCGCAACTGTAAATAGCATTATATACTGCAATGTGTGTGTGATAGCTTGCCTTTACCATCTTCTTGCTCACTGTCCCCTCCTACTGACCTCCCCCTCTGCCCTTTTACAGCAACCCTCTTCCGTTTTATACAGCAGCATGCCATCACAATGCAGGCCAGTACAAGAGCTAGAATCACTCCAAAAACTACACCACCACTTGCAGATATGACCAGCAGCACAACATCAGGTAGGCCTTTCATGGGAAAAGCGCTCATTCCAGGTACAAAAGAGAAATTTCCAATAAACTGTTTAGCGGAGTTTGACCGGTGTGAAAATACATTCTTTTCAACCACACACACAAAACTGCCTGCCACTGCAGAATCCACTCGGCACCCATATGTTGGTATGCCCAAAGAGTCAACAAATGTGTCTTGAGTTACATTGATACCAAGTGGGCATGACTCGTCCCGGCAACTACAGCAAGAGAGACTGTCAAAGAGACAGGCAGATTCGTTAGCGTCTGCAGTCCCCGGCAGTGCACAGACGTAGTATTCAACCTGCACCCACACTTCAGTCTGCTGATAGGCTGCACATATGGCAGTGCTAACACCATTAGTAAGAGGGATTTCCCCTCGGCTCTGCAATTGATGAGGCCTCACAAACCAGTCAGAACTGTCAGCAGAACCTGTATAGGAGCAAGTACAACCCTAGAAGAATGGTCCACAAAAGATTTTCACCTTGCCCTCTCAGATAACAAGCACATCTTCTGAAGTACTGTGTACCTATCTATAGTAGAGACATAATGAACTCATTGTTCATTATGTTAGCCTTACCAATGAACAATTGACGGTACATACATATATGTCCATGTCTTAATTAACAGAGTACATGTCTACGTATGTCATATTTAACACAGAGAGCTCAATCAATGCATACACTGCTGCTAACAGGTACCACGAACCTGGGTATATGATAGTTTGCTGTGCTGTCACAGTCTGAAAAATGTTGGACACTTCGCATTGGTAGGTTAGCTGTTCGAGCAAGTTTTGAATGGTGGGTGTGAAACACAGCACCTGCATTCCATCCATGCACGTGAGAACAGACCACAAAGTTGGCGCCAGGCATGGGTGGTCTCAGACACATAGGCATCCCATAACATGCACAAGTGTACTGTATCAGAGACTATATCACACACAACCACAGTGTGTCTACTACAACTGACTAAACCATCTGTTAGTGTTTCACCTTCAACAAGGTCTGATTTGGGACTAGGCACGCATAAAGCCACAGTCACACGAATACGTAAGCCAATAGACGGTACACTGGATTGAACCCAGTTTGCAGTGGTACTCGATAACGGTTTAGGCACATTGTCTCCTGGCACTATTAGTAGCTAGGTAGCACAGTAAAAAATTCATTAAATGGCTGAGTTATTCACACATACCTCTGATTGGTCATCTTGAAATTTCATGCAAGGGTCACTGGAGACATTCTTCCAGTCCCCTCCAAAGTCAGTGTAAGTCCATGTGTACCGTAGATTGGGGTAGCCTATGGCAGAGCAGTTAATGCACACCACACCAGGACTGGTCTCCACCAGGGGAACATTGCGTATTGGAGGGGAGAGGTCAAAGTTTGTGGGGCTCCAATCATTCACTACATCTACCAGGAATGTGGGAGGAACTGCAGAGAGGAGCAGAGTCAGCACAAATGATCAGATCTAGAAAAGTACCTAACTACAAGTACAAAAGACCTCATGACAAAGGTACACCACACAATGTTGCCACTAGATCATGAATATCGTTAGACAGGTGGCTTAGGGTACTTTTCTTAGAATCACCTATAATTCAACCTCGATTAGGGAGTAAACCACAACATATTAGCTAGGTGTTAGCTACTGGTGTTTACACACACCTGGGAGTTCCACTTGCACGCTGAAGTACATTACATTGAGTTCACTGCCCTGACACAAACACTGGTAGCACCCTGAGGCTCTGTCCTTTGTCACATCTACTGCAGCAAGAAACAGCGTCTTGTTCTTCTGGGAGAGATTATGGAAGTGGTCCTTCTGCGATCCAGGGCTGAAGTACCATAGGACTGTGTCATTGTCATCACACAGAGAGCATATGAGAGCTAGAGAGAAGTTCTTGACTGCTTGACACAAGTTTGCTTCACTAAGACACTGGTCATAGACTAGAGTATGGGAGTGAAAATGGCACACAAAAATACGTATGAAGGAAGACACACATACACACCATTGTTCACCCCACAAGTGCTGGTGGATGTTGCTGATGGAGCACTGTGACCTCATAGCTGACCTAACATAGTTCAGGGTCAGTGATTAAACAGGAGTGTCTTGGGTAACACCCTTTCGTCTTCTGTAGCAACAACAGTTCAATAAGGATGCATTTGTCCATACAAATCATGAGATATCCACACACACCTGCACACTCAGTGTGTAGTGGGAAATCTAATGTTTAGCTAGTAGTCCTTGCACAGTACAGTACAGTAAAGTACAGTAGTCCTTGTGAATCAAACCCCGACACGAGTGGACGGGTTACAGGGTGGGCGTACACAGACATGGACAGCCTAGGGCTCCCTTGGGTTTACGTAAGCGTACGGGCTCATCAAGTGAATTCGCCAGCCCAGGCAATATCGCAGCTACCGCGGTCTAACAAGACTGACTATACAATACAGCGCTACCCCTCTGGTCAAGTGGTGTTTAAACAGGCGTCTTCTATCAGCGGTAAAGGTAAGTCAATGTAACGACTACGGTTTAGAGTACCCAAAGTTTCCCAGGAGTCCCCAGCTCCTCACTCCGTACTCAGTAGCTACCGTACGCAGCTACGTAGCTACGTAGCTACGTAGCTGGCTAATTGCCCTCATCAAACCTTTCACTTTCGTTTCCGAGCACTGGATGACCTGGTCTTCGTCGGATAAGGTCGATGCCTCGCCAAGTACAAGCAATGTGGCACAACTAGCAAAGCTGAAGAGTAGCCAGACGATCATTCTGGTTGCTTCTCCACCGCAGCGTACGTGCATGCCATTGGTATATTATTTATGTACAAAAATATGCGCGGGATGTACGTACAATTAAATGGCCACGTGCTATATGCGTAGCTATAATTATTATTATTGGAGAGTCCCGTTTAATAGAATTCACCCGGGGGTCAATCTCCGGTACACAACCGGGAATCCCCTTATTATTATGTCTGCGATGGTATGAATGGGGAGAGCAATCACGTATAAAACCCCTATAGGTGTCAGCTAGAGGGTACAGGCGGCTACCAACTATATAATATTATTGTATAAGTAACAACTTCAAAAAGCCCACTTCATCAATGTATTAGCTATGCTTGACCATGCTAGACAATGATTCGAGTAGGCCTTCCAGCACAGTGGCTGTCCAACTTGTGAGTGTTAAGGGGTTAACTGCTGCCATCTTCAGAACAACCTAAGGGACAGCCAGTCCACATACTGCTAAGGATTTTAGCAGACACCTGGCAAGACTGCGGTTTCCCGAGTTCTCATGTTTCTGAAGAGCTGCAGTGAGATCACGAGCTTTGCTCTCAAATTCTGTTGGTGGGCATTGAAACCTAACTGAATTGGCAAAGTATGTTTCTGCATATACGGAGAACATGTGAGAGCTAGAGAGAAGCTCGCAACTGCTTGACACAGGCTTGGTTCACTCCTACCCTTCCTTGTTCCTGTACTTTTTCCACCGGTTGCTCTTTAATGCAGCTACATGATAGGAGGCACCATCCTTACATCTCTACTGGTTTTGGTGGAAAACATTTTAACTCCCATTTATTAATTAATTTATTAATTTATTATAATTTATTTATTATAATTTATTAATGTTTCTGTTCTTCTCATGGAGTGCCAGCTGCACATTATGAAGGTTAAGTATTTAATTTTTGGAATACGTGAGCCGCATGCATGCATGCAAGCTTTTGCTGCAAGCATACAAGCATTAGAATACATGTACAAAGATGCAGTTCTGATCAACTACACAGTGCATAGTCAATGTGATCAACTACACAGTGCATAGTCAATGTGATCAACTACACAGTGCATAGTCAATGTGATCAACTACACAGTGCATAGTCAATGTGATCGACTACACATTGCATAGTCAATGTGATCAACTACACAGTGCATAGTCAATGTGATCAGCTACACAGTGCATAGTCAATGTGATCAACTACACAGTGCATAGTCAATGTGATCGACTACACAGTGCATAGTCAATGTGATCAACTACACAGTGCATAGTCAATGCGATCGACTACACAGTGCATAGTCAATGTGATCGACTACACAGTGCATAGTCAATGTGATCAGCTTGTTCGCTGGTTTATTATTTATATGATGGATTATTCAAGCTCTCAACCTAGTGTTGTGCATAAATACATTAATTGTACCAAGCTAGCGGTCGATATAAAAGTGCCACATTCTCACAATGTGTGGAGTGTTGGCTTATGAATTGGTCAGGGGTCAAGAGTGTTCTCTAGTAAGCCTTGGGAGGGGGGGAAGTTGAGAGTTACCTCTGGCTCCTGGCATGGTACCTACGAATGTAGGATAAGCCATACAATGTTGTCTTCAGTTGCCAATCTTTACATTTGACATAATTATATGGCTGCATAATTATTATAATCGAACTCACAATGCAAAATTAGCAGGGTTATGAAGTGGTTGCAACTCCTCAGAATAATTAACAGTATCTCTTTGTTTTGTAACTGTGTCCTGCAGTACCCCCATGCAGGTATAGACCAGCCGCATAGGTGATGTTTTTTCCTGTGAAAATATCTATCTATCTATCTATCTATCTATCTATCTATCTATCTATCTATCTATCTATCTATCTATCTATCTATCTATTTGCCTTAGTTATATAAATTATTCAGTGACCAATGCATTGTCAATTGCAATCAACTTGCACTCTGTACAATATATTATATTCTGATGGAGCCCTTTACTGATGCTAGACCAGCTTCCAGCCCATCTCTTAATCTCTAAACAGCCATGGCCAACACAGCTAGCTGGGATTCAACACAACCCACATTGTCAAACTTGTAGCAAACACGTATATACAATGATTACGTACTCAGCATCAACTATACATTAATGATGTAAAGTAAGATGCCAGTACTACACACAATGAAAAACATTCTAAAGAAGCAAGACTTGCTTCGCTTAGTCATCCGCTTGTGTTGCCTTAATTTGTTCCCTCCACAGCAGCTTTCAGCAAATCTGTTGCAACTTGCGAAAGACCATGATGTCCCAGAACATTGAACAACACTCCATAGTTTGGTAGGTCTCCTGATGACATTGCTTCTTGAATGACTTGCATACAATTGCTTTCTACATTACAATTTGGTTGCCTTAGATTGTCAACCAAATGAGCTTGCTTGAGCTCAATGCCAATTTTCTCCCACTGCTTTGCCATTCTAAATGCTAAACGACTGACAACAATTATATCAACTGGTTTAGCTTTGATGTTCTCGAGATCTGTATTTGCAAGATCAGGGGCTAGTAAGTTAAAGTGCAAAGAGGGAAAAGAGTGGGTATAGGAGCAGTGGTTTGAGGAAAATGCAGCAATATCCACATGCATATATATACACACAAACACACAGCTCACCTCCAGCCACTTTCTTTCCCCCTCCTAATCCTGACTCAACATGCATCCCACTTGCATTCTGGACACGCTGCGATGCTGCAAGAACACATGTGACACAGACAATCAACACGCCAGCATAGTTATATACACATTGTGCTTATTTGTTTTTGATTGACCTGGCTATATATAGACGTATAGTGCTTTGTGAAGTTAAATTTACTGTGTGGAATATGCCTCAACCCTCAAGCATCTCATATGCATGCAAACCTATAGAGCAGTTACCACGACTGTATATCTCATTCCAGTAACCAGAATTCTACCTTGTATATTTATTATATAGTAGGAGGTTGCAGGCTTACCTCCACTAGTTGAGTAGTGTCCACTGTGTCCTGTACATTTCTTACATTTACATCCACATATCTTGTGCAACTTTTTTCTGTTTAACACAAAGTGTAGTATTAGTGATACCAGAAATGCAAGACCTAGTATCAGTCCCACTGGGAGTGAAATGGCCAGGACTAGGCATGGAGCTTGTGACTGAGGCTGAAAATGAAACTGTGCAAGTGCTTGCTTTGCGGATGACTGCCCTCCAGTTACTCTGTGGGCCAAGCAAACAAAGCTACCATCCACTGCTGTCTCAGAGCGCACTTGGCACGCCAGCACACTAAAGTTATTAGAGTTTGGTGGTGAAAGTTCATTGATGGCTGTTACCCCAGTTCCTAGGACCCCTTCACCACACTGGCCACACAAACAACAGTCACTGGAGTCGTTGGCAATGAACGGACTTGCTACCCAATCTAGGTCAGTTTCTGCTCCATGATAAGCACAGACTGTATAGTTGATGACCACTCCATCCTCTGGATTCACTGCGCAGTAAGCAACACCCTCTTGACCATCCAGTATTGGAACAGCACCATGATTTTGGGACTCGTGGAGCTTCAGGAAGTAGCCATAGACAGCTAATGCACAGAACAAGGACAATATTTGTATTCATAATAATATTATTATACAAACCATAGTATATGTAATCAGCATTAAGATGGGTGCATGTGTGCAAACTGCTTTTCTAAAAGAAAGAAGATTCACAAGTAATCCACTTCTTTTGATTGAACATAAGTCTGGCTGTCCATTAGCTGTATTCTTCTTTGTCATTTTTAGGGGCTGCCGCAGGCAGCCCCTATATTGTTTTCATTTTGCGATTTTGTTGTATGGCTTCATGTTACGGTAAGATATATATATATATATATAGATCCCGTTGCCATGGTAACGTGCGTCTAAACGATGATTCTAAATCTCATAGAATCATTCCATAGCTTGGCGCGTGACGATAAATCCCATATACGTACGTGGCGGGCAGAGTGCGCGTGACGATAAATCCCATATACGTACGTTGCGGGCAGAGTGCGCGTGACGATAAATCCCGTATACGTACGTTGCGGGCAGAGTGCGCGTGACGATATTACTGACGTCATCTATACACAATTATTATACATAATAGACAGAAGTGTAATAATAGTAATAATAATAGTAATAGTAATAATAATAATAGAGTCAGAAGTCACTGGAGTTTCTTCTACCTCTTGAGGATCTTGGCGACTGCGCCATGTTGCCTTTCTGTAGAACGTCCATGCATCCTAAAGCGTCCAAAGAGCGATGGCCTGTTCTCTCTTGAATTATGGAATTTTTCAGGGACGTCGGCTTTGAATAGAGCGGTGGCAGCTGTGAGCTGTTGCGCGGAGAAACGCGACCTTTTGCTGGAACTGTAGGCGCTTCAGAGGCGGAGCTTGAGCCCGAAAGGGAAGCTCCCTTTTGGCAGGCGACACAGGAGCCAACGCCGAACTTTTTTGGCGACGCAGAAGCAACCAGACGTTCCTGAAGCCATTCTAACCGAAGAAGCGGCGTTCTAGACGGCGTACGTTGCCTAGAGGACCGGGTTTGTCGCCAATCAGTAGAGACGTGATTGGGTTAGTGAGTCGTTTTGGATCTATAATAGTTAAATGCCGACCAATCGGTGTCTACGGGATTTAGACCACTCAGCACTCGGGCGCTTCGCGCCCTCGAGCTTCGTGATCTAAATCCCGTAGACACCTCTTGGTCGGCATTTAACTATTACATATGTATGTCGGTATATATATATAATACGTGAAGCTACGGTTGTATTGTTACACTGAAATTTATATAGAAAGTACAGGCGAAGTATTGCGGGGGAAACATTTATATAGGCGGCCATTTTCTTAGCGTTCGTACAGGGGAGACGACACGGAAAGGACTTCGAACGTCGCCCAGGTCGCCGTTGGTTGTGTTCTTGCCTACGGCATTGTGTTCTACGGCGTAAAAGCTCAATGTTACGCGAATTACTGCCTTAGGCGAAGGACAAGAGCGACGCTGAACTCCGTGAGCGCACAATATTGTTGTCATCGTCTTCGCTGTGACTTGTAGACTAGTGGTCTTCACCACGCTGCCGAGGATGATTGACAGGAGCAACGACAAGTTTTGCGAAGACCGTGAATCGTCTACGCTAAGGTTATCCGGCTGTCTCTAGCGCTGGAATACGTGGCACACACTGGAATCGTCTTCAGCACTGGCGCGCTGCGTTGCACTCGAACGAATGGCCTTCTGACAGGACAAAAGCGGTAAAATGGTACTGTACATTTATGCTTCTGTGACCCGTGTTTTCTCATGTGTGTTTGCACTTTCTGTTGGTGAAGCTTTTAAACTTTGTTAACGTTCAAACAAACATGTTTGCACAGTGTACCAATCCTGTGCAAACCTGCATGTGTGAATGCTGGTATTGTGTGTTTGTATGCATTTTTAACTGCATGCACTAATAAACTGACATGACATGGTCCTGGTGCACAACTACTCTGACCAGTAATTGAGAGCTTGAGCAAGTAGTTCGAGTTGGGGCGGCAGCCCCACGAGTTTTTTAACTCGAAATACTTGTTCTCAAATCTAATTTTCTAGGTACTGACCTAACACTGACTCAAGCAACTCCCGATTGGTATAAGCAAGAACTGCACATAATTTATAATTATAGTGGTTGCAAGGATTACATGCCATATCAAAAGCAATGCTATATATTATAAGTATCTATACGTATAACTTTATGCAGTGTATGCACATATACATACAATCATAACAGCACATTCTGTATATCTACACCTACCTTTTATTTCAATTATTTGTTCAACAAAAAAATGTCCCACTACATTCATCACATTGCAGGCATAAGCCACTTCTCTCTCTATCTTTTTCAGGCTTGGAAACAAGATGGCAAGAACCTATTGTATATAATATTATAAAATGTAATGACAGTCACATGACTTTGATAATATATTGGTATATACATATACACCTGCATTTATCTGCATGGCACTACATGCCCGCCATGCAATAGGCTCACTTGTCCATTCTCAGTAACATTGTAATTGGGTAACTGATAACTTCTTCTGACAGTGCCATGAATGGCAACAATCCAGTCGATCGTAGGCGTTGGCCAGCCACTGCTGGTGCAATTAACAGTTAATATTCCTGTACTGTTGTTAGTCAGCTCTGTCTCCACGCATGGCGGGGAGAGATAGGATTCATTGTGTTTTGTCTCATTCCTCACAAGCAAGTGGGGGCACTCTATTATCGAGAGAAAATGATAAGATGCACTTTTGGATTATTGACAGAAAAGGATAAGAGCCGTGAACGTTGGGGTTAATGCCTGTGAATATATTTATGCATATGTCATGTAGCCATGTGAGTGCCAGATCTGTCCATGAGCAGCAAATGGACAGACCCAAACAAGCTACAATAGCAGAATGGGTCACTGGAGCATACGTATATCAAACTGGAAAACTTCTTCTCATACACATTGTAGCTAGGAAAGAAATAGATACCTGTGTTTGAAACTGTATATAAAATAATCCATGATAGTTGGAATATATATAATAACACTGCATGTTTATTACACATTAATTGCATGTCACATATAATGTTATATACTTGAAAGGTATATATAAAAGGCATGCAAAATGATTTTTATACATTTCCATTGCTAATTTCAGTATACATACGTATACCTACCTGCAGCCCGGATATCTACTGCAAACGAATAAGAATTCCCATCACACACACAAGTGTAGCACCCAGAGGCATCCGGCTGAACCTCTGTAGCAGGAATTTGTGCAATATACGTGTTGTACGGTAGTGACTGTGATGATGAACGTCGAAGTGCACGTTGCCAGATAACAGTATTTGCTGAAGAACATGATGAGCAAATCAGAGTCAGGTTCGATGATGTGACAGCCTCGCAGACACTGGCTTCACCAGTGCAGAAAGGGGAGAGGCCTACATGAAAGAAAGGTATTCTGTATGCACGTTCATGCCAGTTACATAGCTTATGTATAAATTATACAGTCATTATTGTTACAGCATGCCCAAAAATTACATAGATTCAGCTTTCTCTGTATGTATTAGCTTATAGTTGAGATGTACTGAAACATGCATGAAAAGTAACAATGTCCATATATATATACCATGGAACAAAAGACTGAACTCTTTGCTTTTGAATTATAAGTAACATTCAGGTTCGTGAAATAAAATAAAAAGCATGTCGTCCAGCTTAATGTACTATAATTGGCTTATTTCTACAAACGCTCAAAAGAAATGTCACTCATTCGCCGTTCAAAGTTTGCCAATCTTTCGAACGTTTCGTCGCTAACGTCGCCCTGGTCGATCAAGAATGGCTCAAGCTAGGGGTAGCACTCTTTGCCGAAGAAAAGAAAGTATTCAGCAACTACTTCTGATGACCGTTTCGACTTCACTCGTAAATTACAACTTTGAGGAACTGGCTAAAGGATTTCAGTCAAAGAACACCAAGGTATCAAAGTGCTGAGCCCTGAAAATCTACAGCGAGTGGGCTAAGGCACATAGGGAGCATATGGCTGAGTCAAGCCTTACCGAAATGAGCCTGCTGACTGACAACAGAGACGCGCTGTGTGTGTAAATTTGTGATGGAAATCAGACAAAGACTGACAAAACCCAGTATCCACCGCGGAGCATCCAGCTAATTCTGTGTGGACTCCAGCGATACATCAGACAGGAGAGGCCACAAATGCCAGTTAACTTCACGAGCCACTGCCACCTACACCACAGCCTTCACCTGAAACTGATCCACTAAAGGGCGTAGCTATTAATCGGAACTCTTTGCTTTTGAATTATAAGTAACGTTCAGGTTCGTGTCATTAATCATGATTCAGGTATATGGCTACATGTACTTCGCTTTCAGGTTATTACAATGGATGTGTGACAAATGGCAATAATAAGGAGCAAATGCAATCTTGCATGCTGACAAATTGATATAATATTATAGTAGCTACGACAGTTGTGTCTACTAGACAGGAAGAACAACAAACTCTAAGGTATAGTTATCATAGTGGAGCAAAGTGATTGGCTGTAAATAAAAGCCCAGAGCTCCTGGCCAATTTAACAACCAGCTAGCCATGTTGCATACAATGTATGTCACGGTTCAACCCTTTCATCTTTTCGACGTTGCCATGGCATCATACAATAAACCACATTATTACAGCATGGGTAATGCTGTGTAACTTAGACTGTGCCAAGATATTCTAGTTATTGTCTATGCTGTTAACCCTTTTGTTCCGGAGTTTATAATTCCCGCCGAACCCCTAAATGCGAGATAAATGGCGGCGCCTGGAAAATATACAAAGTGTGCTCGTAGCGTAACTTCTAGTGCTTTCTTTCGGCCGAAACGGTAGCAGTAAGGATTTTATCGTGTACAGCTGTGTCCCAGAAGAACTGCAGGTCGTTCTTGTCCTTCGCCGCTTACCTCGCACAGGATAAAGACGGCCTGTTCGGTGGAGAAGACGGAAATGAAGTTGACGCTGGAGTGTGCGGCACAACGCTTAAGGTAAGGATTTTTTAGTCTGTCGCTGTCACCCAATAAGAAGGTTCGTCGCTTTTGACTCTTCGTGATTGTACTTACTGCTCTCACTCACTGCTATAGTCGCTGATATTAATGACCGAATGATGCCTTCGTACTAGGTGCAAATTTCGGCGCTCGACTGCGACCCGTGGGAAGAACTAGAAGATGAAATAACCTTCCTGGTGATAGCTCAGTCACTGCCACATATTCCTTTAAAGCAGCGTTTCCTGGCAAGCCTAGTAGCGAGAGAAACACAACGTTTAATACGAGTCTTCGGCCATGACGGCTAAAGCCGTCATCCGGAATTACGCACAAGCTATTTCATGACGTCTAACACGTCATCCGGAAATAAAGGGTTAAAACATATTTGGGGCATTCCCATTCATTCTTCCCTTTCTGCCATTCCAGGCGATGGGATTGTCCCCATAGTAATTTCAATAAATTATGTAGGTCTCCTCAGTGGTATTGCCAGAACAGCAGAATACATACACACACAGCAGCCTAAACTGCTGAGTCATTCAAGTAATTGGGAATGCAATGCATGACAGGTATTGACCTTGTACATGTGCACACATTGTGTGTATACATAGCTACAAGAGTGACCTTTTGCAGATATCACATGATGAATGAAAGGGAAATTGGTACATACAATCATGACATTGTGCATACAACAATGGAAATCATGATTGAAAGCCAAATCACTGAGCCACAACTATTCATCCCTATATATAGTGCTCTTATCAATGCACGTTGACGAGGACACTGTATTGCATTCAGTTGTGTGTAGCTATAGTATTAATACAACTTATATATATGAATGGGTATACATTGTAATGTGTGATGGATATATAATCCATGTGCACGTATTTGAGCATGCATGGACACTCAGTTTCATAGTTGCCTTGTGGTCTATTGATTATTCATATCAGTGTATGCTTACTTTCCAACTAGAGCAGTAGGTATACATATATATATCATATATCAATCAATCAATCATTATTAAAGTGCACCACACCATAAGGCGCTAGGACGTACATATAAATTTTACAATCTCGGGTAATTCTTTTCGGAAGAATATAATTATATTGCAGCTATATTACATTATGGTAACAGTGAATGGCATTGCTTTCAGGAAATGTGATCTCCACCTTTCATATTGCATCAAACTGATTCAGAAGGCTTCTCCTGTGGGTATGATGACCTTTTGAGCCGACCTCCATAAGGCATATCAAATTAATGCCCTTTATGTAGGTAGTACCATGTGACATGGTTAGTGTGCATAGCAATGTAAACTTGCTGTTGGAGTGCATAGCTGTCACCTTTGGCTGAGGTGTGCACTAGACTTGGCTACTAAGCTTGCATGATGCATTGCCCCATATCACCCTATGCTCTTGTCATTGTATAGCTTAACCCTTAGCTATATATAAAATCACTCCAACATTCTACTGTACTTTATGCTAGTCTCAGCTGTGGTTAGTAATGACTGCATGGTGACCAGTGAAGCGTCCTTTGACATGAAGTGGAACCTACTACACTGACTTATACCAAATAGGTGAGTTTTAACATCGGCATGACATAAATATAATTTTGGAATGTATATATGAGCCACCACTTCTATAATGTACCTGTCCCTATCTTTTATTGGGACACCACTACTAATAACTGTCCTATGCAACAACACCCAGACAGACACAACACTCCTTCGGGCACAACAAACACAACAATCACAATAAAAACTCCGTCAATCAGACAGTTTACACTTCATACTTTAACTTCATACCCTATTCTCCATTACTACAACATTCGTAATTGTACGTAGCACATAGATGCATTTAACATTAAATTAGCATTCCGTACATTAAGTATATAGCTACTACTAGGGAACAGCAACGTGTACAGCGTCGTCGGCAAAAAGCCCAACGTAGGCCAAGCCAACGGGCAAGGTACGAAAACCTTCTCGGGTGCAGATCAACCTAAGTTTCAGCTCTATCTCACGCGGGTGTAGCCAGCAGCCGTAACCGTGTGGGACCCTAACCGTACAACCATAGACACACGAAGGAACGTGTGTCTATGGTGGTATGTGGTAAAACCATGCAGCTAGCTAGGGCTATTAACCACTTACTGGTGATTTGGCCTTCGGAGCAGACAATAGGGGCACTGGGATGGGGTTGACAGTCATACAGAGAAGAAAGCTGTCCTATGCTGGAGCTTGAAGTGAGCCATACAAGTCCGATGGCAAAAAGTAAAGGGTGGCTGCCCATGGTTCGGTCGAGAACCATAGGTAATCAATCCATGGTCCCTCGATGCGTATCAGCTTTATACGTAAGCGAATATTTCCGGTCAGGAGGAATTTCCTGTTTCGCCAGCAGAGCGCAGCTCGATGACGCGTACGCCAGACCATTCTGCCAGCTGCCCATGGTTTCCAACTGCAAGAATGTTGTAAGGGTGGCATGTACGTATCAGACAGTAAATACAATATAAAATACATTAGGAAATACAATATAAACAATATAGCCTTTATTTATAAAGATTAAAACATGAATGCAACAAAACTGAGGGTATGTTGTCAATACGGGATCTACATAGGATGCGGTTAGCTATATATCTGTCTAGATCTGCTTCTCAAAAGAGCAGCTACTTAATCATTGTCAAATTTTAAGGAAGCACGTGCAACGATCACTCAGCCTCAACTACTACAAAATTGATAACTGATCTTACGTCACCAAACATACAAAACAAGATACAGGTATATAACACAAATAAAGCCATTCTAACGAAACAAGTGGTCTTCCTTGAAGCTACCTGCCGGTGTTGACGGTACAGGTGGCCTATCAGCAGCAGGCACCTCATCTCTAAAAACACCACCCTCCCCATTCATGCAGCAGCTGTGGTGCCCACACACACACACACACACAGTTTCCAAAAGTGAGAATTACAAATTAATAGAAACCTACAGAAGAGTTCGGTAAAGACAGTGATCATGTACATTAGACACTCTTAGATAGTGCATGTGCATGACAGTAAACATGCACGTCCATGCAATAACTATATACACTATAAACAACACAAGAGTCAGCGAGAACAGGCACCACAGATCTGTGGAGCTTATGCATACGAGGCAAGCAAGGAAGCATCATCTGAATCGCATGTTGGTGATGATGGAGGAGTTGACTGTGAAACGGTCTCAGCAGCTGTTTGGTACACTTGTTCATTCTCTCTCTCTGCCTTACAGACAACAGCTAAATCTACCGGTTTCACTTGGACATCTTCATCAAGGACCAGGTCCCGTGCTAAGAAGATGGAAATGTAGAGAAAAGATGGATGCATAGACGAGAAAGACAGTACCAACTGATGCATGCACTTGTACATATACGAGTGCAAGCACACATGTACACACACACACACACACACACACACACACACACACACACACACACAACTCACCAGCAACTACTCTCCTTCTGTCTCCTTGTCCTGACTGACTGTCCACATCAATCCCATTTTCATCCACAATAGCTTTCAACAAATCTGCTGCAACTTTAGACAGATCAACTCCGTCACTTCTCAAACAGGTGTATAATGTTCTGTAGTTTGGCAGGCATCCTGACTCTATGGCAGCACGAAGAATCTCTTCACAAAATCTTACAGGGTCACAATTTGTACGACAGTCTAAGATGCTGACCAAAACACTTTGATGGAGCTTCATGCCAATCCCCCGCCACTTGGGCGCCATTCTGGGTATGAAGTCAGAGACAACAGCTAAATCTACCGGTTTCGCTTGGACATCCTCATCAAGGACAGGGTCACGTGCTAAGAAGATGGAAGTATGGAGGAAATGATGAATGAATGTACAAACAAGAAAGGCAGTACCAACAGATGCTGGCACTTGCACATACGAGTGAAAATTCACACACACACACACACGCACGCACGCACGCGCACACACACACACAACACTGATTGAAGCTGTGGTATAAATGCCTGTAGCTTCAGCCCACAAAGTACATACAGTAAATCCCACACTTTCCAGGACACCAAAGTAAGCTAGGGTTGCTCATCATTGTTACCTGCTAACTACGATGTATGTACCATAATACATGTCTCCTCAGCTAAAATACAGTACCTATCACTTCCAAACAGAATAAAAGTTCTAGACACATAAAGTATGTCATTTTATAAACAATACCGATACCTATATAAAGGCAGTAGTTTCAGACACTTACCTTTTCCAAAAGTCGTGAACTTCATCACCACCTCCTCTTGCTGTGGAGGTACCTTGAGTGTATAGGGAGTGCCCGGCTTCACTTGAAGCATGCCAATGGTTTTATTCGTTGTGGCATCTGCAGACCATGCTATTTCTGCTGTTTGTGTATCCTGCCCATCCTCCTCTTCTGTGAGGTACGCCGTTGGGTTGGGTGCAGCAGGATCTATTATGCAATGTGTGTGTGTGCGTGTGTGTGAGTGTGTGTGTGTGTGTGTGTGTGTGTGTGTGTACGTGTGTGTATGTGTGTGTGTGTTCATTAATACAGATGAAACTGCAATACACACACGCACGCACACACGCACGCACGCACGCACACACGCACACATGCACGCACGCACACACACACAAAGACTCACCAGCAACCTCTCTCCTTCTGTCTCCTTGTCCGAACTGACTGTCAACATGAAGCCCATTTTCATTCTGGACATTTTTCGACTTTTCTTATACAGACAGATGCAAGTAACAGCACATACGACGACCATGATTAATGCAATCAATACACCGCCAAAAATTGCAAAGGGCAGTGTAATGATAAACTTTGAATCGTTTCCTAATGCTTCACTGGTAGGTACAGACGAATTGTGAGCATGGTACAAGATGGAACCAGTGAACTGCCTCAGAGAAGGACCCTCACTCAAGAAGCGCTGAACGAAGCAGTCCAGTGCCACAGCAGACTGAGACTGTACAATGCAGGCAGGAACACCCGGCCAATTGGCATCAGCTGGAGTTGAACCCCTTGATGTGTTCACTCCTGGAACTGGGCACTCGGGACTGCCACAAACACAACAGTCAGACACATTGTGCGCAATCAGAGGACACGTTTCAGCGTCAGCATCGGGCACTAGGCACACAGTGTAGAGGACTTCGGAGTCTGCCTCAGGGTAGACAGCACAGTAACTCTCTCTCCCAACTTCCACCCTTGTAATCAAACCCTGTGCTGGTTTCAGAAAGTAGTCAGTCATATCTGAAAAGTAGAAAACACGGATGCATTAAGTACAGAGCATCTTCCACTGCATGAGCTTGAAAACATGTGAGGTGCCTCAAAATACTACACTTATTCAGTCCTAATGACGTTTCCACATACATAGCCAGCATGGATACACAAACGTACATCCCACATCTGATCACATACAATCATTCATGATAATCTAGACTTGATTGCACATTGCACACGAGATCACACTGTTGCAATGGCAGGGCCTCAAAGTGAATTCAGAAGGCATAATACTGTATAGTGGGAAAGTTTAGCATTGTTGTCTGCAAGTTTTGCAATTTGGCAAAATTCACGCAATTTGGCAAAACTCCCCTAAACAAGTCAAGGCTGATTTGAAACAAAATTAAACTGTGAAATATTCCATTTTGAATGAAATCAGAAAATGTTCCTTCGAGGAACTTTCCCCACTATACGGAGGCGCATGACAGTATTAGTAATGTGCAAAGTGGGACAAGCAACTGACAGGGAGTTTGCACATGTCAGACGGTGAAATGTGTCCCGCCATTTATGAACAATATTGTCCCAACCAATTCCACAGCTATGGAGCATCTGCAGTGCTGATCAGCCTTAGGCAGTCTCACTTCCCCACCCCCATTCTATTGACTGGGAACCATGATGATCACCTCTTCACTTTTTCCACACAAATGAAGGAGAACCTCAAACAGCTGTTTTGCCCTTTTTGGGGCTGATCAGTGTGGCATACTGACAGATGCAGTGACATGACTAGCTTCCCATGTATCCATCACCAGTGCAACAACCAATGCAATTTATGAGTGCATGTGGTGGTGGGGTGGGGTCGGAGGGGGAAAAAGAATCATAATGATTCTGTGATAAGAAAGTACCAATAGTTGTCTCAGAAATGTAACTCCTAAAAAACTATGAATTGTGATCGGGTCCTCTTATCAAATGGGCTTTCCTGCATTTTTTCCAGCTCTCTCCACACTCTCACCAACACAAGCTTGCTCCACTACCAACGTCAACTTATCTCCTTCCTCCCCACAAGGCTACCCATCCACCAACTCCATCCTGCTCTTCTCTAGTAAAGCCTAACATCATATAAACTGGCCATCGCTAGCTATTTTACGGTCAGTTGCTGTATTTAACATTATTCAATCTGGAGGTGACGGTGGCTCCTCTGGGCAAAGTGGAACACTATTGGAATGGATGGGCCTCAAGTAAATTTAGAAGGAAGATGCTATATGGTGAGAAATGTTTGTAAGGTTTAAAATTTGCGATTTTCACAATTTGGACAAATTCGCAAAAATTATTATACTTCTACTCTAAACAGGTCAGGCTACCGTACGCATTAAAAACATGAGTGAACTTTCCACTGGTTGTGGATCTTTGCACTATAACAATTGTTAGGGGAACACACTAAAGATATCTTTGATTTAAAAATGCTTGCAGTGGTTGTAAGTTGAATACTGCTGTGCCTTTCAGTAACGTTGTTATTGCACACTAGCTGCACTAATGTGGGAACACAGTCTCACAACATGTAGCATATTACTCTCATTTGTTTAATCAAAACTCTTGCTCCATACATGATAAAGCCACTGTTGCTGTTAAAGAGAAGAAAGTAGATTGGAATTGATTACAGTCAAACAGAACTGATAAAAGGTACCTCAACAAAGTCAAAGCAAGAACCTACTGATACCCCCTTGTACAGGGCACACCAGTTGGTTGCCAGTGCATGCAGGTAAAATAGACCTACATATGTACATATGTACGTACCTGCATAGATAATTGTCTGTTTAGCTGTCAGAGTCCCGGCCAGGTTGTACAAGGTACAGGTGTACTCGGTGTTAGGGATAAAGTTGCCTGGAGGATGTCTTGGGATGATCTTCTGGAGGACCTGCACAATACATACAGTACATGGTCACAGGTTACAGGCATCCACATCTGAAAAGAGCCACTGACCTCTCACTAGCAACAGAGGCAAGTTAAGCAACACTTTAATGCACTATTCATGCCTCTATTCATGCCTCTATAAATTATGAATATGTATGGTATAAAATTATAAAATGTGCATATGCGAACAGTACTTGTACATGTGCGTGGGTCAGTGCTTGAATTAGGTCGGACCATTAATCCGCACTAGAAGTGGGTCAAATCCGGATCGAATCCAGATTAGTTGCGCTCAAATGAACAGGTTAATCCGGATTAACATGTGGGTTGAAAATACCTTCCGAGGTGGTTTTGACCCACAATAATCTGGATCAAAGATGGTTACGTTTAGTCGGACCGGATGAGACAGTGATGTAGACCCTTTAATCAATGTTTGGTCGAACTCAACGATTCAAACACAACAGGACGATACCATGACGATAAAAATGCTGTGCCTCTATGCTTTGTCCACAATGCTCTGCCACCCTTGTAAGAGTCGTCGTGACATCTCAAGGCTCACACGTAGCAGTATTGGCCACTGTGTCTCTATTACTACGTAGTCAAGTCTCCGTAGTTACGATGCTCGTCGTGTCCTATCTTGCTGCCCCTGAGCACAACCAAAACAACAACACGATTACCAGTAGCTCCTCGGCCGCCAGCTTGAAATTTGTACATGCAAAATGGGTCAGTGCTTGAATTAGGGTCTGGAAGGAACATTAGAGGTTTATAGAAATTTGGAGCACAGCAATGCCGCAGAACCAGGTGTAGGTGAAACTAGAAGTCATTCCTATAGTCATTCCAGAAAGGGTGTTAAGTGCTGTGAATGTGTGTGTTGTGTTTAATGTGAAGCCATATGGTCAAAACAGAAGAATGCCAGGTGATGAAGGAATCTTAGGGTGGGGCTTAATCGCATAAAAATACAGCAGTGCAGTAGCTTCATACAATGCAGGTACCATCAGTAGGTCTTCGTCAGTTACAATGTAATGAGCCTCTACCAAATTATTCTGCTATGTATGTTATGGTCGTGGGTCACTAACGCTCTCCCTACAACTACACACAGATACGTACACTACAGACGACTGAAGGCATCTGTACTCATCCACATCATACGTACACTACATCATGCACTGTTTGCTTACAAATCCTTCATCCCAGGTAAACGTGCATGGATCACTTGAGACTGGCACAGCATCACTGCTCCAGTTTACTTTGGGAGTAGGCCAGCCTCCTGCTGCGCAGTTCACCGTAATGTTCCCAGATGAACTGCGATTCAGCCCAATAGTGCGACTTTCAGGAATCAGATAGGTTTGCCCATCATCAGTCCTATTCGGTACCATCAAGAATTGTTTCTCTGTTAATAGAGACATAAGCAAGTCACGTACATGAACAATAATAGTGGACAGTCTCTTGTGTTTGTGCCTGTTCATGTGCAGATTATTGTGTGCAAGCAAATACATGAAACTCGTTTAACACATACCTGCATTTCTTGCTTCGACCGCAAAGTTTATTTCGTGTTGTTCTGCACAAGAGCATTGATAGCACCCAGACCTCACACTGTCACGAAGAAGAGTCAGGTGTGGGGTGGTGTCATTCAACCTCATTCCGTTGTATATCCACACAACAGCAGTAGATCCCTCACAAGAGGAGCACACAAGAACAAGTTTCATGTCATTCACCGCCTCGCACCAAGTGGCCCATGAGGCACAGTAGGGTGTGTCTGGAGGTGTGGCAAGGGGCAGGAAATGACACAGCACTAAAGGGGACATACCCTTGTATTACACCATACTCAGTAACTATATTCATGATGCAATGTGCTGAGCCAACTAAACCAGAATAAACCTGTATGGCTAGCTCATCATACACTCCATCCCCACACTATTGGAAAAGATAGGTGAATGCGCATACATCTCATTACAACTCATCATACCGAACTCAGTAATATACTCATTTGGATTGTTGATCTTGTTAGCTAGCTAGTTGATCATAGTGCTGCATGGGGCAGTGTTGCCCTAGTGTGCTTCGGCACGCAGTGCACTTTAAATGATATACAAATATAGCTACAACATTCAGATAAGGAAAATAACATACTAACAACAGCTGCGAGTGTTCTAGATGAATTGCGCAGTTGGAAGACATCATCCACATACAATGGGAAATGACACAGCACTAAAGGGGACATACCCTTGTATTACACCATACTCAGTAACTATATTCATGATGCAATGTGCTGACTCAACTAAGAATAAACCTGTATGGCTAGACACGTAGCTTATCCATACACTTCATCATCCACACTATTGTGGTAAAGATTGTTGAATGCGCATACATCTCATTATAACTCATCATACCGAACTCAGTAATATACAACATTTGGATACGGAAAATATCACACTAACAACAGCTGCGAGTGCTCTAGATGAAGTGCCCAGTTGGAACACATCACCCACATACAATGGGAGAACTTTGCGTTGAAAGAGGTTACTGGGACCCATCAAAGTACACAGCATACCCAATGTACCGTGGCAGCACTATCAACGCTTACGGTCAGACACGTGTCGTATCTCCAGCCAGCTAAAACCTACGTAAGGTAAGGGAGGGGGGTTCCGAACACTCGGCTCTTAACTTGCCGTTCCTCAAAGGAACATCGACACCTAAACGGCGTTGGAGAGTGCGAAGGTAGTAAGTATGTATGCACTTGTTCTCAGTTAGAAAGTCCGATGTTCCTTTGAGGAACGGCAAGTTATCAGCCGAGTGTTCGGAAACCCCCTCGCTTACCTTACGTACGTATGTCCTGGGACTGAAGTAAGTCGACCTCCCCACGTGTGCAGGGCTGGCTACGCCTGTTCGCCAAAGTACCCGCGATCGCCTCCGCCACATAGTCTCGCGTAGCCAGACTACCCACCACAGTCCCCCCCCCCCTCCCTCCGCCCACACGGCAATTCGGCGAGCAACATGTAGAGTTAGGCGCCCGTACCATAGATGCCCGTACTTACCCTCAACTTCAGAACCCTCCGGACAAGTGATCTCACTTTCGGTTTTAGATAGAGTCAAAAGCGAAAGGCCTAGAACGATTGCCTTGAACAGCCACGACATCTCTCGCGCAAGCTTGTAGCAAACGGTAAACGAGCTGAGTCACGCGCACATCAAAAGCCAGCTCTTAGATTTTGTATAGATTACTACACGGTTACTCAGTATATAAAAATCTATGTCCGTCAGCTGATGTAGAATATGGCGGATCCACATGCTGTTCTGTTGACATTCATCAGGCCCTCTTGTACAGACACATTATGGCCGATAGGGTGAAGCGATGATTCAAGGGAGCTCCTGCAGATTTATCTCTCGGCTCTCGCGTCGACTGCCTCGCGCGCCCTGCCAAGTTCGAGCTGTCCGGCGTTGTCTGTCGCAACAAGAATTCCGACTGAGCGAGAGGGCGAACAGTAGCGAAGGAGAGCCGAATCACGAGTACTTTCCCTGTCTACACAAGTGAGCCTTTTAAATGTCCACTATAAGAACATGACGCTCCTCACCTTAGTGGGTGCAGATGTGTGACAATTGTTGGAAATTCATAGGCCAACATATATAGCCCCTGTGCTGTATCACACAGAGCAGCGGGATCAGGTGCAGTATATATCCGGACCAGCGCTTTGTACAGAACATATGATGCCCCATACATATTATAGTCACAAACCTAACCCTAAACGTTGTATACCAAGCTCTGGTCTAGATATTGCACCCAACTAAAGTAGCGTCTTGTGAATTGGCTGAACAACAGTAGCATCAGCCGAAGTTTATAGACCCATAGATGTATTCACTCCCACTCTGTACGTATATGTATAGAGCATGTCACATGTAGTCAGAAATGCACTATATACAGAAACATTAAATACTGTGCTGTACAAAACAATGCTCTATTAGCAGTCCAATACACTTGAAACATCGTTTAGTATTATGCATAAACGTGAGTCCAGCATGAACGTCCTCAATAATACATACATCAAAGTGTACATTGAAAAGTATATAAAACAAGTCCATACACATCCATGCAAACTTAGGGTGTTATCAAACGCTCCTGATCAGTCTCAGTGCTCCTTGAACCAACGTCATCAGTACCTGGCTGGCTACCATATCTCATTCGAATACTGCATGCTACCTTAGGGAGTTTAACTGCATCACTTTCCAGTACGTTAAACAAGTCTTGCCAACAGGTGAGCTTCTGCTGTTGAATAGCTGCATTAATTATATTATAACACTTTTGAGCATTACTCTCCTGGCGAGATATCCATTCATTAACCTCAGCAGTCAATGACAGCTTGCAACCAATCATAGACCACTGTGGTGCCATGTCAGGAATGAAGTCTGCAATGCGGTCCATTTCAAAACGCTCATGCACTTCTAACAGAGTAGCTGACTTGGTGCCATTGGCGCCTCGCTGCAAACCTGTACAAATGCAGTGTGCATAAGTGCACGCCTTGCTTAGTCTATCACTGCTATATACAATTGTACCTATGGTAAGCCTGGAAAATCTACAGTAATACAGCCAAGCCGCTCTTCAATTACATACTGTACTCAGTCAGTGAGAGTAGTACTTCACTGGTACAAGACTACGGCAAAGATGATTTATGCAAGTCAATATGAGGCTCAATCAGCTCAATCATTTTCAAAGTTATTGTAGACTCAAATGCACTCCAAACCAATGCGCTTGCAGTCTACTTTAATCACTTGATTCAGAATGACTGCTTTACAGTAGTAAATTACGTGCATGCACGTTACTGACTGATACTGATCAATATTCACAGTGACGTTATGCAGCATAAGGTACTAGTCACAATATTCCTGGTTCACAAGAGAAGATTGCTGATTGAGACCCTATGTTGGCTTGTGCACCAAGTCATTCCCAGTATGCATGGTTGACCAATGTTCGCGCATCTGCTTGACGTCAATATTCATGTTGTGGCAAAGTACATTTACAGGAATATAGTGGAAAATTTCACGGAAAAACATTTTGCAATTGTCTTTAAAATCAAAGATTTTGCTGTTAAAATTTGCGGTTTCATTCAAAGTCTGCTGTCATTTAATTAATGAAGAACATTTCGCAGAGTGAAAATTTTACGGATTTGGCCAAATTGTGAAACCTCCCAAAATTTTTCTGTACATACATTCTAAGATAACCTACAGCAAAATCGTTCCAGAGCAACACACATAGCAATATTTCAAAATATGATGCAGGATGTTTCAACCCAAAGGTCTTTGTTAACTGCAGAGTACAAGGTGAGATCTAATCGAGAGGTGATTGGCTTTAAAACAGAAGAGGTGAGAGCATAAACTTCATCCCAATCACACGTGTTCTGTTTTCAACGCCAAATGCAATTATACTAAAATGTACTACATCTATACCAGCACACACATGCAACCATATACTGTATGTACTACTAACCGCGTTGAAATGTGCCCCCTCCTCCTTCACTCCTGCTGGTTGTACTTTTGGAATCTGTGCCTTTCCGAATCGCCTTGCACTTGTATATTGCACAACAGATGATGGACAAAATCATCACGGGGCACTGTAATGCAGCTACGACAATGAAGGTAACAGACACTGAAAATGGGATGAGAGGTTGAAGTGAGCATGATGGCAAGCGGGTATGTTGAAAACGAAACGTTGCAAGTGCTTGCTTTGCTGAGGGCTGTAATTCAGTTAGTCTGTTGGCCAAGCAGACAAAGTTACCATCTACTGCTGTCTTTGAGTGCACTTCGCATGCCCGTACACTAAAGTTATTGGAGTTTGGCGGTGAAAGACTAAGAAAGGCTGTCACTCCTGATCCTAGGACCCCTTCACCACACGCGCCACACCAACAACAGTGACTGGAACCATTAGCAATGAACGGACTTGCTACCCAATCTAGGTCAGTTTCTCCTCCGTGATAAGCACAGACTGTATAGTCAATCTCCACTCCATTCTCTGGATTCACTGCACAGTAAGCAACACCTTCTTGTCCATCCTGTATTTCCACAGAACCATGGCTTTGGGATGTGTGGGGCTTCAGACAGTAGTTGTAGTAGGCTATATACGTACGTACATTGCATAGAGAGCAAAAGAAAAGATGTAGCATACATAAATGTGTGCCAAATATCTCACTCTAAGGCTGAACAAACAAAACAAATGGAGAGCATGTGTTTGTGACGGCAACTCATATTCCAACATGCAAGCTCAGTGAATGCAGTTCAAATTCTAATTTGATACACAGATACGTACATCAATACTGACTAAACTATGTATAGCAAATGAACGTGACTATGCAATTATGTATTCATTATCACATAAGTCATACAGCTAGACATGCAGACTGCTACTGTACAGTGAAACCTCTTTCAACACGAACAGTGCCAATCCGGATCTAATCCAAGTTGTAAATCCGAATTCAATTCAGATCTAATCCGAGTCGCAAATCCAGATTCAACCCATACTAATCTGGATTAACAGTCCGTGTGAAAGGGGTTTTAACAGTACGTATACTTACCTAGTATGTGAATTGTTTGTTCAGCAAGGACAGATCCTACTGCATTATGCACAAGACAGTGGTAGGTCACACGCGTGTCTATCTCTTCCAGGCTTGGAAACAATATTACAAGAACCTATGTATAAATAAACACAGGCAGACACATTGATTCGATCAGCTGCATACATAGCATTGCAAGCAACTCCATAGGCTCACTTGTCCATTTTCAGTAACGTTATAATTAGGTAAGTTATATATATATAGCATGCTCATGAATTTTGATTGCATACATATATTCAGCTTTCTTATAGTTGACATGTATTGAAACATGCATGAAGAACCTTAATTAAATGTGTACGAAAGTGAAGAGAGAATGAAGAGGACAAACACTAATCACATGCAGGGATTAAAAAACACTTTAGCTGTTTCTCCAGGAAGCAGGAATGAGTAAACCATGCACAAAGCCCATGCAAGGCTACATACACATCAGTGTATGCACACAACAGGTGCAAATGTATACAATTTCTATAACACATCCTTTGCGCCAATGTATGAGCCCATGCATGAGCCCACATTATATACTATGATATACGTAGCAGTCAGCCAGTATGGGTGAAACTACATATCACTCGGTCTGTGTAAGATATTGTGTCTCAGTCATGCCAGTTTAGTTTGTTGTACCAGTTGAGAAAGATCTCCGGATCGAAACGTCCTGGACATAGAATTATTGATTGTCAATCCAGCAGCTGTGATTTTTGCTGAAGAACTTCTATGACCGATATTGTAGTTATTAGCTATGTTGTAAAACCATATCTGGGACCTCCCAGATATGGTTTTACAACATAGCAAATACTACTAATGACCTCTCAGTCTTCCCTTTCTGCCATTCCAGACGATGAGATCATCCCTATAATAATAATTTCATAGACTAATTTATGTAGGTCTCCTCGGTGGTATGCCAAACTGCTGAGTCATTGAAGTAATTGGCGGGGGGGTGCAATGTATGGCAGATATTGACCTTGCACATGTGCACACATTGCATGTATAATATATAATAGCTATAATTATACAAGAGTGATCCTTCGAAGAATCACATGATGAATTGTGAAACATACGATGACCATATATGAGCATCTCAGAGATTTTCATATGTATACAGTTTATGTAGGTACTAGCATGTGACTGGCATGGTGTTGATTGCAATCAAAACTTAGCCGAGTCATGGTGCCTGTCACTTCTGGCTTATATGTATATATACCAATTATAGCTGAGTGTCAAAATCACCATCAAATCAATATAATTTTAATTTGGAATGTATTCATGACCCACCACATGCATATACTACATAATTGTCTCTATCTTTTCTTATTGTTGGACACCACTATTTGTGACTGTCCCAACAACATAAGCACAGACACAACACTCCTTCGGGCACAACAGACACAATAGGCAAAAATCCATTAATCAGAAAGATTTTACTTCATGTACCAATCATGAATATTAAAAAAATCTTTTAAATATATGCAGTGGCTATTGGTCCGGTAACTGACGCCCATTCCCCGTGGCTATTAGTCCGGCAATTTCTCGTGGCGCTAAGGTGACTGTATCTGTTGTTACTCGCGGTCCATCTTGCTACGTACTGGGCAGAACAATGATGGAGGCTAGTCTCGCGTAGCCAGATAGCTTTCGCTGCGGTCTGGCGACTAGATGAAGGCTTGGTAAGGATGATTCTATTGAGACGCCGTTATAGATATATATATAACATATTCTGCATGAGTGAGTGCTGTGTGAGCTAATTTTATCGTCAAAGTCAGAAAGGAATACACTGGGACTGGGCAGAAACAATAAGGGGGATATTTGTCGTTTGAGACGGACATGATAAAAACGTAAGGACATCCTGTTGCCAAAAACTGCACCAACTGTCCCGGGGAGACTAAAAGGGCAAAAACGTAGCAGTATACACATTCCTGATTTGATGGATAACGCGTGAATTAACCTCTTTTGATTTGACGGTTTAATGGGTGCACACAGCACTATCACTCTCTTTCACAAACATTCTTTAATGGTCTCAACAGCAAAAAGCACAACGTAGGGCAAGGTACAAAAACCTTCTCGGGTACAGATCAACCTAAGCTTGAGCTCTATCTCACGTGGGTGTAGCCAACAGCCGTAACTGTGTGGATCCTTACCGTACAACCAGCTAGCTAGGGCTATTAACCACTTACTGGTGATTTGGTCTTCGGAGCAGACAATAGGGCACTGGGACGCGTTGACAGTCATATAGCGAGGGGAGCATGCTGGAGCTTGAAGTAGCGACACATAAAAATTCGATGACAAAAAGCAAACGGTGGCTGCCCCATGGTTTTAGGTCGTATAACTCTTAATCCATGTAGGATCGTGTCGTACTCGTGCAACCGCTCTATATAATAGAAACGTTGCGCAATCACTTCCGTGTGGCAAGAGGTCTGGCAGCATACGCACTCGACGCACGGTGTACGTTGGTGGCGATGGTACAAAGCACACACAGCTGCCACTGAGTTGTGAACCTACTGAACTAGTTGTTCTACCGGAAAGCAGGAATAAAGTTTTATAGAATCCCTGCGGAAGAAGCTAAATGAAGGCTGTGGCTCAATGCGAGATATCAACAGAAAGGAATTGCAACTCTATATCGATGTTTATATTGCTGTAAGTGAATAGTAGGATTATCACTTATTGCCTGCATATGTTCTTAGCATGTTTTCCTTTACTGCTATTTGAAGAGTAAGATTACGTGAAGCATCTCAGCCCAGAAGATGTGGTTCTTGCAGACGGATGATTTGATGTACGTAGCTGATAGTGTGGCACTCTGCGGAGCTGCCAGAATGTACAACAGGTTAACGTTGTGACCAGCTAGGGCATAGCAAGGTTGAAGCCACTTATAAACTGGCCAACGTTATAATTCATGTGGAAGGAGTCGTCTGTGCCATGAGACAGCATTTTCAAATCTGATCTACAACTGGTGACTTACAGAAGAAAATGCACTCCGGAAATCTAAATGATGAGTAGTATTTGACTCTGTGGTCAGAATTTGTTGTTCTTGGCATATTGTTTGTGAGGATGTTGTATCATTCTACTGAACATCAACCACTGTCACATCGCTATTTATATAATTATATATAATTATATAGTTATATATATTATTATTATTATTCAATGGATATGTCATATCCATTGAAGAAGGCCCCGGATCAGGCCAAAACGTCTGGAGATCCTCTCATATTATTATTATTATTATTATTATTATTATTATTATTATTATTATTATTATTATTACTATTATTATTATTATTATTATTATTATTATTATTATTATTATTATTATTATTATTATTATTATTATTTTAAGTGCACCATGTGCAACAGCACACTGACAGATGAAAAATTAGGGGGCCTTTGTTGAACATTTGTCAGCAGATGTTGCCTTTCTATATCCCATCTCATGCACCGTAGCAGCCAATGATCACAGTCTTCCACTTCATTCATCCCACACTCTCTACACAACCTCTCTTCTCTTGGTACACCCTTCCATCTGCCAATCTCAATCTGTAAAGGAGCCGATCTGCCCCTCAACATCATCAGCATTCTCCTTTGGCTCTTCTAGATCTCCTGCACCTTCCAGCACCTCCCACTAAGACCATTCACATTCACAGAGTTAAAAACACGTGGGTTTACTTCCAAGGTCTTCCGTCCAATCCTTTTCCATACACCTGCATGCAATACTCCTCAGCATCTCCCTTAGTTGCCTCCCTGAAACCCCAGCCAGAGCGGCACAGCTGCAGTCCTGCCAACCAAAGGCCTCCAAACAAATTCCCAACTTCCCCATCCACTGGCTTCTTCTCAGTGTCATAAGAGCCGCATAGGCCAATCTCTGTATCAAATATTGGTGATAACGCTGACCTGTCAATATTCTGTGCCAGAAACCAATGCACCTTATTCTAGCTTCCCAGCCCAGAGACAACACTTCCATCTCTGCAATGCAAGGAGTGATGTCCTAGGATGAGACCTGGGAACACCAAAATAGGATCAGAAGGCTCTTAGCTGGACCTGTATATATACACTGCTTGCACATAACTCAAGCGGAAACTGCAACTGTGCGAAACTGATTAAATGAGCAAGCACACACACACATTGCACTATACAAACTAATGCATGCTACAATCATAATGATACCATTTACACTTCCATGGGTGCAGTAGTATATAAGCACAAGTATGTACATGAATGACTTTGCACTCACATGCCTTGCATAATTACACATAGTAGGTATACAGATGGAATGCTGCAGTAGGCCATAACAATTAATATTATATGCGTGTTTTCCTTTTGCTGCATTGACATGATGAGCAAAGCCATGCATGTGCCACATGGTATGTTGAACAAATTGGCACACTCCAGGTGGTACCACTGTGTAGTGCATGTCTATTTGTCACAGCCAATCTTCTTTCTGCCCCTGTCCACTTACAACTACATCATGATCCATTACATCCGCTATACCACATCAGACTGCAAGGTCTGCTCTCTGCCAAGCTAGCTCTGTACTCGTGATGTGGCTTCATATCTCGACGTACTCGTATCCGAGGGTTTTTCGTTATTTTGGAGGTACAAAGGAGAGAAGTTCAAATTCGAAGTTTGTTTGCGTAAAAATGGCGGCAAATCTCTCACTGCCGCCAGCAGCGCACGGGAAGCAAGCATTTCACTTCACTATCACGCGCGTATGCTGTATATAGCTCGATCGGTGCTACCATTACCAGCGCAGTGTTGCAGCTGTGCTCGAAAATGTGGTGTTTTGTAGCGAACTACTGCTTTAGTTCAGAATACCCCGTGACTGGAATTACCCCGGGTTACATTACGTAAGCGGATATTGTATTTCATATCCGGAGGAAATACAATTAACACCTACTGAGGCAATGAAACATATATACTACACGCGCTGGATAGTGGTCAGCTGGACGACTGAACTCCAGCGATCCAAGATGTTCTGATAACTTCACACAGTCATGCAATCAATCTGGATCCACACAGTGCATAACTATACAGTAAAAGCAACTTGTACACGTTAACGTTGTGGTGCAGCACAAAGTCCCAAGGATTGAATTCTATTCCTTGACAGGAAACTATATAGGAGAGTTTCCTGATATTGATCATGAAAAGCAGCAACTATGTAGCTAGTGATTTAATTAAACCAAGGGAGTATCTTCTGTATCATCTGTTGATGGTGCAGACAATGGCTGTGAATTACTGTCAGCAGCTGGATGTCTCTCTTGCCTGTGTGTCACGACAGCTTGCAGCAACTCATTTGCAACTTCTGACATACCAACTCCTTCACTTCTCAGAATATCCAATAACTTTCTATAGCTTGATAGGTCTCCGCTCGATTTTGCTGCTTGAATAACCTGTGTACAATTACTCTCAGCATTACAATTAGGTTGTCTAAGGTTAGCAACCAAAGCATCTTGCTTAAGCTGAATGCCTATCTTCTCCCACTTCCTTGCCATTTTGTGTGTAAAACAATCGACAAGGCATAGATCCACTGGCTCAGCTTCGACTCCCTCATCATTTTTAGAATCACGACCTAATAAAAGTGAAGAAAAAGGACTGAGTGGTAAAAGGCTGGAACTGTTCTGACAAAGACAAAATATGCACAGACTATGTACATTGAACCTACCAGCAGACAGTGTACTTTTATGTCCTACTCCAGACATTAGACTGTCACCATTTGGCTGACTTGGATTCTGGACCCTTCTCTGCCTTTCACGGTGTAGCAGTTTTGAAAGCACAACTGTTATCAGAATGCACATGAACGTGATGCATAAAATCACTGGACAAGCAATGGAAACCGTAATGATAAACTTCAGATCATTGTTAGCAGTTAATGTTTCATTAGTAGGCTCAGACGAATTGTGAGCATAGTACAAGATGGAACCAGTGAACTGCCTCAGAGAAAGACCCTCACGCAAGAAGCGCTGAACGAAGCAGTCCAGTGCCACTGCAGACTGAGACTGAACAGTGCAGGCAGGAACACCCGGCCAATTGGCATCAGCTGGAGTTGAACCCATTGATGTGTTCAGTCCTGGTCCTGGGCACTCGGGACTGCCACAAACACAACAGTCAGACACATTGTACGCAATCAGAGGACACGTTTCAGCGTCAGCATCGGGCACTAGGCACACAGTGTAGAGGACTTCGGAGTCTGCCTCAGGATAGACAGCACAGTAACTCTCTCTCCCAACTTCCACCCTTGTAATCAAACCCTGTGCTGGTTTCAGAAAGTAGTCAGTCATATCTGAAAAGTAGAAAACACGGATGCATTAAGTACAGAGCATCTTCCACTGCATGAGCTTGAAAACATGTGAGGTGCCTCAAAATACTACACTTATTCAGTCCTAATGACGTTTCCACATACATAGCCAGCATGGATACACAAACGTACATCCCACATCTGATCACATACAATCATTCATGATAATCTAGACTTGATTGCACATTGCACACGAGATCACACTGTTGCAATGGCAGGGCCTCAAAGTGAATTCAGAAGGCATAATAACATAATATACTGTATAGTGGGAAAGTTTAGCATTGTTGTCTGCAAGTTTTGCAATTTGGCAAAATTCACGCAATTTGGCAAAACTCCCCTAAACAAGTCAAGGCTGATTTGAAACAAAATTAAACTGTGAAATATTCCATTTTGAATGAAATCAGAAAATGTTCCTTCGAGGAACTTTCCCCACTATACGGAGGCGCATGACAGTATTAGTAATGTGCAAAGTGGGACAAGCAACTGACAGGGAGTTTGCACATGTCAGACGGTGAAATGTGTCACGCCATTTATGAACAATATTGTCCCAACCAATTCCACAGCTATGGAGCATCTGCAGTGCTGATCAGCCTTAGGCAGTCTCACTTCCCCACCCCCATTCTATTGACTGGGAACCATGATGATCACCTCTTCACTTTTTCCACACAAATGAAGGAGAACCTCAAACAGCTGTTTTGCCCTTTTTGGGGCTGATCAGTGTGGCATACTGACAGATGCAGTGACATGAATGGCTTCCCATGTATCCATCACCAGTGCAACAACCAATGCAATTTATGAGTGCATGTGGTGGTGGGGTGGGGTCGGAGGGGGAAAAAGAATCATAATGATTCTGTGATAAGAAAGTACCAATAGTTGTCTCAGAAATGTAACTCCTAAAAAAACTATGAATTGTGATCGGGTCCTCTTATCAAATGGGCTTTCCTGCATTTTTTCCAGCTCTCTCCACACTCTCACCAACACAAGCTTGCTCCACTACCAACGTCAACTTATCTCCTTCCTCCCCACAAGGCTACCCATCCACCAACTCCATCCTGCTCTTCTCTAGTAAAGCCTAACATCATATAAACTAGCTATTTTACGGTCAGTTGCTGTATTTAACATTATTCAATCTGGAGGTGACGGTGGCTCCTCTGGGCAAAGTGGAACACTATTGGAATGGATGGGCCTCAAGTAAATTTAGAAGGAAGATGCTATATGGTGAGAAATGTTTGTAAGGTTTAAAATTTGCGATTTTCACAATTTGGACAAATTCGCAAAAATTATTATACTTCTACTCTAAACAGGTCAGGCTACCGTACGCATTAGAAACATGAGTGAACTTTCCACTGGTTGTGGATCTTTGCACTAAAACAATTGTTAGGGGAACACACTAAAGATATCTTTGATTTAAAAATGCTTGCAGTGGTTGTAAGTTGAATACTGCTGTGCCTTTCAGTAACATTGTTAGTGCACACTAGCTGCACTAATGTGGGAACACAGTCTCACAACATGTAGCGTATTACTCTCATTTGTTTAATCAAAACTCTTGCTCCATACATGATACAGCCACTGTCGCTGTTAAAGAGAAGAAAGTAGATTGGAATTGATTACAGCCAAACAAAACTGATTAAAGGTACCTCAACAAAGACAAAGCAAGGACCTACAGTACTGATACCCCCTTGTACAGGGCACACCGTTGGTTGGCAGTGCATGCAGGTAAAATAGACCTACGTATGTACGTACCTGCATAGATAATCGTCTGTTTAGCTGTCAGAGTCCCGGCCAGGTTGTACAAGGTACAGGTGTACTCGGTGTTAGGGATAAAGTTGTCTGGAGGATGTCTTGGGATGATCTTCTGGAGGACCTGCACAATACATACAGTACATGGTCACAGGTTACAGGCATCCACATTTGAAAAGAGCCACTGACGCCTCACTAGCAACAGAGGCAAGTTAAGCAACACTTTAATTAATGCACTATTCATGCCTCTATAAAAATATGTATAGTATATAAAAATGTGCATATGCGCACAGTACTTGTACATGCAATGGGTCAGTGCTTGAATTAGGTCGGACCATTAATCCGCACCAGAAGTGGGTCAAATCCGGATCGAATCTGGATTAGTTGCGCTCAAATGGACAGGTTAATCCGGATTAACATGCAGGTTGAAACCACCTTCCAAGGTGATTTCGACCCACATTAATCCGGATCAAAGATGGTTGCGTTTAGTCGGACCGGATGAGACAGTGATGTAGACCCTTTAATCAATGTTTGGTCGAACTCAACGATTCAAACACAACGGGACGATACCATGACGATAAAAATGCTGTGCCTCTATGCTTTGTCCATAACGCTCTGCCACCCTTGTAAGAGTCGTCGTGACATCTCAAGACTCGCACGTAGCAGTATTGGCCACTGTGTCTCTATTACTGTGTAGTCAAGTCTCCGTAGTTACGATGCTCGTCGTGTCCTATCTTGCTGCCCCTGAGCACAACCAAAACAACAACACGATTACCAGTAGCTCCTCGGCCGCCAGCTTGAAATTTGTACATGCAAAATGGGTCAGTGCTTGAATTAGGTCTGGAAGGAACATTAGAGGTTTATAGAAATTTGGAGCACAGCAATGCCGCAGAACCAGGTGTAGGTGAAACTAGAAGTCATTCCTATAGTCATTCCAGAAAGGGTGTTAAGTGCTGTGATGTGTGTGTTGTGTTTAATGTGAAGCCATATGGTCAAAACAGAAGAATGCCAGGTGATGTAGGAATCTTAGGGTGGGGCTTAATCGCATAAAAATACAGCAGTGCAGTAGCTTCATACAATGCAGGTACCATCAGTAGGTCTTCGTCAGTTACAATGCAATGAGCCCCTACCAAATTATTCTGCTATATATGTATGTTATGGTCGTGGGTCACTAACGCTCTCCCTACAACTACACACACAGACGTACACTACAGACGACTGAAGGCATCTGTACTCATCCACATCATACGCACTACATCATGCACTGTTTGCTTACAAATCCATCATCCCAGGTAAACATGCATGGATCACTTGAGACTGGCACAGCATCACTGCTCCAGTTTACTTTGGGAGTAGGCCAGCCTCCTGCTGTGCAGTTCACAGTAATGTTCCCAGATGAACTGCGATTCAGCCCAATAGTGCGACTTTCAGGAATCAGATAGGTTTGCCCATCATCAGTCCTATTCGGTACCATCAGGAAAGGTTTCTCTGTTAATAGAGACATAAGCAAGTCACGTACATGAACAATAATAGTGGACAGACTCTTGTGTTTGTGCCTGTTCATGTGCAGACTATTGTGTGCAAGCAAATACATGAAACTCGTTTAACACATACCTGCATTTCTTGCTTCGACCGCAAAGTTTATTTCGTGTTGTTCTGCACAAGAGCATTGATAGCACCCAGACCTCACACTGTCACGAAGAAGAGTCAGTTGTGGGGTGGTGTCATTCAACCTCATTTTGTTGTATATCCACACAACAGAAGTAGATCCCTCACAAGAGGAGCACACAAGAACAAGTTTCATGTCATTCACCGCCTCGCACCAAGTGGCGTATGAGCCACAGTAGGGTGCGTCTGGAGGTGTGGCAAGGGGCAGGAAATGATACAGCACTAAGGGGGACATACCCTTGTATTACACCATACTCAGTAACTATATTCAGATGTAATGTGCTGACTCAACTAAACCAGAATAAACCTGTACAGCTAGCTCATCATACACTCTATCCCCACACTATTGGGTAAAAATAGGTGAATGCGCATACATCTCATTACACTATCAACGCTTACGGTCAGACACGTGTCGTATCTCCAGCCAGCTAAAATCCAACCTACGTAAGGTAAGGGAAGGGGTTTCCGAACGGTGGGGGGGGGTACTGAACACTCGGCTGATAACTTGCCGTTCCTCAAAGGAACCCTAACACCTAAACGGCGTTGGAGAGTGCGAAGGTAGTAAGTATGTATGGACTTGTTCTCAGTTAGAAAGTCCGATGTTCCTTTGAGGAACGGCAATTTATCGGCCGAGTGTTCGGAAACCCCCTCGCTTACCTTACGTACGTATGTCCTGGGACTGAAGTAAGTCGACCTCCCCACGTGCGCAGGGCTGGCTACGCCTGTTCGCCAAAGTACCCGATCGCCTCCACCACTTAGTCTCGCGTAGCCAGACTACCCGCCACAGTCCCCCTCCCCCCTCCCTCCGCCCACACGGCAATTCGGCGAGCAACATGTAGAGTTAGGCGCCCGTACTTACCCTCAACTTCAGATCCCTCCGGACAAGTGATCTCACTTTCGGTTTTAGATAGAGTCAAAATCGAAAGGCCTAGAACGATTGCCTTAAACAGACACGGACACATCTCTCGCGCAGGCTTGTAGCAAAGTAAGCGAGAGCTGAGTCACGCGCACATCAAAGCGGCTCTTAGATTTTGTATAGATTACTACACATTTACTCAGTATATAAAAAATCTCTGTGCGTTCGCTGATGAAGAATATGGCGGCTGATTGCGTGCTGTTCTGTTGACATTCATCAGGCCCTCTTGTACAGACACATTACGGTCAATAGGGTGAAGCGATGATTCAAGGGAGCTCCTGCAGATTTATCTCTCGACTCTCACGTCGACTGCCTCGCGCGCCCTGCCAAGTTCGAGCTGTTCGGCGTTGTCTGTCGCAACAAGAATCCCGACTGAGCGAGAGGGCGAACAGTAGCGAGGGAGAACCGAATCACGAGTACTTCCCCTGTCTACACAAGTGAGCCTTTTAAATGTCCACTATAAGAACATGACGCTCCTCACCTTAGTGGGTGCAGATGTGTGACTGTATGTAGCGACAACTGGTGGGCATTCAGGTTCACATATGACATTATGCCGCATAGCACGGACCCTGTGCTGTACCACACACTGAGCGGCGTCAGGTTATTAACCTCCCACATTCCCTCTCATCTCTTCTGCTGTGAGGTTGAAGAATGACAGCACACCTCTTCGCCGCATCACTTCTGTGTACGGGGAGGAGATTAAGGGCTTTAAAACATTCAAGCACAAGAGACCCTTTCAGATGAAGATGGGAGGTGCTGTTGAGGAAATGGAGATTGTGTATGAGACTTGGGGGGAACTGAATGAGGAGAAGGATAATGCTATTCTGCTGCACACTGGTCTGTCAGCATCTTCACATGCTAAGAGCCATGAGGTGAATCTCTGCCACCTGTCATTGTCATTATGGCATGCCCTTCATTGGTGTATTGTCATTATGAGTGTCACCGGTCATCACATCCACTTTCATGCAATCACATTTTAATTGGTGTAAGTACGTACGTTCATTGTTATTGAGTCGTGGTCTGTCCCCCCTCCCCCAGGACAACACCAGCCGAGGGTGGTGGGAGTCCTTCATTGGTCCTGGGGCTGCCCTCAACACAGACAAGTACTTTGTCATCTGCGCCAATGTGCTGGGAGGGTGCTTTGGGTCCAGGTAAGCTCATCCAAGTGCAACGGATGTACTGTGTTCGGCTCCTTCACTCATCCTTGGACCGACTGTGTGTTTATAGTACGTACATATATACCGAGCAAGTGTCTGTGGCAGAGCTGTGCCTCCTTTGGTGTCTGTACCTTTGCTGTTGTCTTTGTTTGCAGTGGACCCTCCTCGATCAACCCTAAGACCGGCAAGGTACACATCAGCCCAGCTGGATGTGGTGGGGCTGAGGCATGCAGGACTTGCTTGGCCCGGCTGGCTGCTCTGCTTCACTCTGTACCTCCTCCCTCCCTCCTCCCACTTCTCCCCCCTCCACTATCTCTCCAACATTTCTCCTCCCTCCTCCTCCCTCCCTCCTCCTCCCTCCCTCCTCCTGCCTCCCGCCTGCCTTCCTATTCCCTCCTCCTTTCCTCTTCCTTCCCTCTCGTCATGTCAGCCTTATGGTTCATCCTTTCCTCTGGTCTCAGTGGAGGATATGGTCAAGTCACAATTTCTCCTCCTGGATCACCTGGGCATCGACAAGGTTCTGTGTGTGTGTGTATGTGTGTGTGTGTGTGTGTGTGTGTGTGTGTGTGTGTGTGTGCGTGTGCGTGTGCGTGTGCGTGTGCGTGTGCGTGTGCGTGTGCGTGTGCGTGTGTGCACTGTGTTAAGTGTGCTGACACTTGACCATGTGTGCAGCTCCATACCTCCATTGGGAGCTCCCTGGGAGGAATGCAGAGCGTCTGCGCTGCCACACTCTACCCAGAGAGAGTGGGGAGGTGAGAGGCAGGATCCAGGGATGTTATTGCAGTTGTGGTAAAGGACTACGTGGCTAGGAACTTAGGAAGACCCATCTGCAATGATTGATGCAAACACTAGCCAAAAGTCGAATAAAGAATTATACATAGACGCTTCGGCTGCCGAAATGTCTGTAATTCTGTATTTGACTTTTGGCTAGTGTTTGTACGAATCATTGCACTCTTCGTACGTAGTTTGTATTTTTGTGTGCATGTGCTGGGGGGGGGGTCTATAATTGTTGTTGTATCACTCGTGCCCTACACCTTGCTGCATAGGGTGGTGTCAATATCCGGGGCCCTCAGGGCACACCCAACAGCAGTTGCTCTCCGGTTCATCCAGCGGCGGATCCTCATGAGCGACCCAAACTGGCTGGATGGGCACTACTATGGCAAGGCCTTCCCTAAGGTTGGGATGCAGAATGCAAGGTGTGCACACACACACACCACACACACACACATGCACACACACACACACACACACACACACACACACACACACACACACACACACACACACACATGCACACACGCACATGCACGCAGACACACGCACACAACCACACACACACACATGCACGCAGACACACGCACACAACCACACACACACGCACGCACGCAGACACACGCACACAACCACACACACACACACACATGCACGCATGCACACGCACGCAGACACACGTACACAACCACAGGCAGTACTTGTAAGAAAAAAGCATTCACCATTTCAACATCCAAGTAATAGTTCTTTGACCTTTCATGTCAGGGCTATTGGCACTGTGACGTATCGGAGTGCGATGGAGTGGCGGAAGCGGTTTCAGGGAAGGCGGAATCCCGACCAGTCTCCCAACTTTTGTGCTGACTTTGAAGTGGAGCACTATGTGGAGGCGCAGGGAGAGAAGTTCTGCACCAGTTATGACCCAAATTCACTGCTGTATGTGTCAAAGGTTAGCAGGAGCCATGGAGTGTGCATCCATCCACCTGCAGTGGTTACTGCACTGCCTGCCTAGTGGTGACACTGCTGAAGTGTCTACGCGGCACACTGTCTGTTGCCTGGTGGTGACACTGCTGAAGTGTCTACGAGGCACACTGTCTGTTGCCTGGTGGTGACACTGCTGAAGTGTCTACGAGGCACACTGTCTGTTGCCTGGTGGTGACACTGCTGAAGTGTCTATGCGGCACACTGTCTGTTGCCTGGTGGTGACACTGCTGAAGTGTCTACGCGGCACACTGTCTGTTACAACTGGCTGCTGCTACATACGTTTGGTGAACCTCTCCCTCTTGATCGCTTGCTTGCTCATGCCTGCCTTGTAATGACTGTACTGTACTGTTATCAGATGTTGTGTCCTCTCCTGACACAACGCAGGCCATGGACCTGTATGACGTGGCTGAGGGGTACCCTTCAACGGTAGATGCATTGAGGAGGATCAAGTGCCCTGTTCTGGTAAACATTTCCTTACCATATAATTATTTATCCCTATGGTATACGTGTGGTACATAGGTGTGTCAGACAGTGTATGAGTCCTGTGTAATTTGCCTCCCTTGTTCTCCCAATGCCCACACGTTTCACTCTGCATACCTGATTCCTGAGCCTACGTATCTCCATCTCCTATCCTCTCCCCTCCTCTCCCTCCCTCCCCTCCTCTTCCTCCCTCCCCTCCTCTTCCTCCCTCCCCTCCTCTTCCTCCCTCCCCTCCTCTTCCTCCCTCTCCTCCTCTTCCTACCTTCCCTCCTCTCCCTCCCTCCTGTCCCCTCCTCCCTCCCTCCCCTCCTCTCCCTCCCTCACCTCTCCTGCCCTCTCCCTCCCTCCCTCCCTCCCCTCCACCACTAGATTGTAGGAGTTGTGTCAGACATTCTCTTCCCCGTTGAGCAGCAACGAGAAATGTCACAGCTGCTAAAAGAGTCCGGAAACGATAAAGTTGTATACTTTGAATTGGCTTCCATATATGGTCATGACACATTTCTGATCGACGTAAACTGCATTGGATCAGCAGTGAAGGTGTGCTTGCGTATGTTTCTAACACCTAGATCACTGTCAGTCCTCAGACCACAAGGGAGTCCTGTCCATCGGAGTCCTCTCTTCCGTAGTTTCAGTGAATCCACAACAAACACAGCAAACGCACACATCTCTCCCCATCTTCCCCCACCACGTTCTGGCAATGTGGGCATTCTTGAGTGATCACTGACACATTACGTATCTGTAATGAGTGTCTTCAATCTGATTGGTCAGAATAGCCTAATGTGGTGTAAATGCTTAGCATTGCTACTGTTGCACACGTGTGCTCGCATATTGTGTGCTTGAGCTGTTTTAGATCCCACCCACTTCGTACATGTGATTGTATGTAAAGTGTATGCTCATTGGTGTATATGGGAGTGTGGGCATGTCGTGTTCTTATTCAGTCGGTGGTTGTAACTGCTCCCTGCCTCTTCTTAGGGCCACATTGAGTCAACACTCTTCTTTGAAGAAGGAGAGCTATCCACTTGACCATTTGCAATTGCCATATCTGAAGATGGTGTTCAACACAACATTCATCTACATACATTCACAGCTACAGATTAATAAATGGAAATTAAAAGGACAATTAATAGAATTACATGCATTATTTATTGTAACGTATGTATGGCAATGCTGTCTGTGCAATGCAAGTTATTTTGTGCAATCTTTTTGCATAATAATTAATCCATCACACCTGTGTTCATAGTCTTGCACTTTCACCGTAAGCTACTTTGGCCTTTCAGCCGTAAAGTGTTGTGTTGTGCTCAGCATTGGCATGTAGCTACTAACTTTGCATGTGCAATGCAGACAGAGTGGATGTCGGTCTTATATGACCTCTTGCTAAGGAGGACAGACCTCTTTGGGTTTGGTAGAATCCTCACAATCCAAGGCGACTGGATCGTGGCACATACGTGCATTGTTCGTGTGCTGCAGTCCGCACGCAGGTACGTACATATGGTGGCATGCAGCCGGGATTCCCCCATCTCCCATGTTTGATGAAGCGCGTAATTCGTGGTTGCAGGCGAAATAACTGCGCATTCCTTGCCCAATCGGCATGCGCTGGGAGGGACCTCACTTACAGCTTCTCCTTCCCCCTTAGCGACAGATAACTTGCCTTGGAGCGATCGGTTGTAAGCCAATTTCTTGTCCTGCATACCGTCTCGTCGGATCAGATGGACCCCTTCCAACAGACCCGAAAGCGAATAGCCCCAGGGCACGGCATGAGCCCGGGGGGGCTCATGGCACGGCAGCGCTACTACGAAGCGGAAGGGTAAGTTGGAGCGGGTGCTTGTGCGAGTGTAGATCTGTGGGAGTGGTCGTGTCTATCATCTGAGGACCCTGTGCACTTCCATGGCCACGGTGTGATAGTACATGAAGACCTACAGTGCTACGTATTTCCTGTGTGTGCTCTGTGTGTTTGTGTGTGTGTGCGAGTGGGTACAGGGCTACGTATTTCCATTGTGTGGTGTGTGCGTGTGCGCATGTGTGTGTGTGTGTGTGTGTGTGGTGTGTGTGTGTGTGTGTGGTGTGTGTGTGTGTGTGTGTGTGTGTGTGTGTGTGTGGTGTGTGTGTGTGTGTGTGTGGTGTGGATGGTGTGTGGGTGGTGTGTGTGTGTGTGGGCTTGTGGGTGGTGTGTGTGTGTGTGTGTGTGTGTGTGTGTGTGTGGTGTGGGTGGGTGGGTGGGTGGTGTGGGTGGTGTGTGTGTGCGCGAGCTTGTGTGTGTGGTGTGTGTGTGTGTGTGTGTGTGTGTGTGTGTGTGTGTCAGCGAGGTGCGTGTTTGTGTGTGTGAATGGGTGTTTGTGCATGTATATGTTTGGTACACAGGTTTCCATTTGAGATGACAGAATTTTTCAATGAGACAAACTCTGAGGCAGGTGAGGAGATGCCTAGCGTAGGAAGGGAGCTTGACATTATAGCACAGATCAAGAAGACTCCACTTCCCATGGCAAGGAAGAAGAAGACCAGAGAGTGAGGCATCTGTGCGCACTCCTACCAACACCCCACACTACCACACCACTGTCGTCCTACCAACACCCCACACCACCACACCACTGTCGTCCTACCAACACCTCACACCACCACATTACTGCCACCGTCATCCTATCACATCACACACCACCACACCACTGCCGTCCTATCTCACTCCACCATTCTCTAGTTTTCACACTCCAAGTCCCTCCACCATGCACTGTCATCACCTCTACTTGCAGTGTTTGGGTGTGTCAGATGTTGGGGCACTTGCATGGTGCTACAGGCATTGTCCATGACCTATTATGACTTTATGACTCAGAATGTGTACCAAAAGGGTTTGGAAACACGAAAACGTTTCCTCCAGTGGCCAATGCCAATGTTCCATGATATTGTACAACGCAATGTGGATATTGTCTCCACGTTGCTCATCACACACGGGCACCTCCATGACTAATTAGGCCACTGATTTTCTGACCCAAGAAGTATTGGAAGAAGCTCCTTCACTATGGGCTACACAATGCTCTACTCAGACTATGGGCTATGCAGTGATGTCATCAGATGCTCTACTCAGACATGCGTATCGTGTACCCATGCATACATACGTACAGTATAAATAGCCACACATGTCAGTGCATTGGTGGATTGGGTACTTCTGACAGTACTGACAATACACACAATGTCATGCATGTGTACTGTATAATTACACTTGGTGTGAAGAGATACGTATATACTTGATTTGACACCATGATGGAGCACTGTCTACCCACACCCATGGCCTGCTGTACTTTTGCATTAAGAACCTTCTCTGACCCTTCACTGAGAAATGACTGCATTTTACTATTAATTTTTGTTTTAGTATAACTCGCGTGTTATCCTGCTTTCTGTACCCGTACCCATACGTACCTCACGTTACCACATCATCATCATCTGACTGTTCTATTGTATTTATTCTTGCGTGCCTGGTCGGTGTCAATTATTCACTGAAGAAGGCAGCCGTTTGTTACCAAAATGCCTGAATTTCTGTTTCAGTGTTCTGGCTAGATCAATTGTGATAAGTCTACCTAGCCACTCACATCCATACCGTATTGTCACCCTTTTCCTCCCACTGTCTCCCTGTGTCAATCACTCCCCCCTCCCCCCCCCCCCCCCCCCCACAGCCTTGGCTACCTCTGCATGAGTGTGCATCGCCATCAACCTGGAGTGGGCACGACCCTCAAGAATGCAGGGACAAAGGTGCTGCTAAGTCGCTGTGCCCTACAGTCTTTGAGTGAGGTGTTGTGAGCTGACCGTACATCAGTAGAAGGTAGTGCGAATTCACAGCTATAACTAGTGAAGCAAGAAGAAAAGGAAATTATCTAGCCAGTAGTTGACTCTAGCCTGCAGCATGCTCTCCGCCACCCACTGCTTTGGCCATCGAGCCAGTGCGTCTAGTGGTGACCACTTGCACTAACGTGCCAGCAATTGGTAGGATGCAATACTACTGACCTCTTGTGCAATGCAGTTGAGCTCTCTCTCACACATGTTTGTTTGGTGTGGTGGTGAGAAGTGTGTATGTAAGTAGAGGAACACTCCACCATGACCAAGACTCATGAGTGCATGCAACATGCTGCCTTAACCCTGTGCAACCCTGGAGGACACGTTTCAAGAGATTGCAGTGTTGCTTCCCACCACTGGTGCATAAGGCTGGAGGGAGACTGTGGGGTCACCCCCAGCATCAATGACCCGGTGGCAGAAGCACTGCGATAGACTGCAGATGCCAAGTTTGATCCTGGTTGTGACTAAATTTACTACTCTCACACTTCTCTGTCACTTTTCTTGCATAGCTTAAGGTGAAGTTGCAACAGCTTGGTGGTGATCTGGTGGACGGGCTGTCGTGGATCCTTGGGTGCTGTCGGATCGATAACATAATTGGTGGGTGGTGTTGCAATGTGAATGTTAATAGTGTGGTCAACTGCCTTAATTCCTGGCAGCCAATTGCATAATCTCCATCAGTTATTGTGCAATGACAGAATTGTTGGTGCTGGCTGTATGTTACACTCACTTGTGCAACACAGATGCAGTATGATGTAATAGTGTATAATGCCATAAGACATCTCAAAATTATTGTCAACTTTGTTCCTCCTGTATGTATGTATGTATGTACGTACGTATGTATGGTATGTATGTACGTACGCACGTACGTATGTATGGTATGTATGTATGTACGTATGTATGGTATGTATGTATGTACGTATGTATGGTATGTATGTATGTACGTATGTATGGTATGTATGTATGTATGTATGTATGTACGTACGTATGTATGGTATGTATGTACGTACGCACGTACGTATGTATGGTATGTATGTATGTACGTATGTATGGTATGTATGTATGTATGTATGTATGTATGTACGTACGTATGTATGGTATGTATGTACGTACGCACGTACGTATGTATGGTATGTATGTACGTACGTGTGTATGGTATGTATGTACGTACGTATGTATGGTATGTATGTATGTACGTATGTATGGTATGTACGTACGTACGTATGTATGGTATGTATGTACGTACGTATGTATGTACGTACGTACGTACATATGTATGTACTGTATGTACAGTATGTATGTATGTAGGTAGGTAGGTAGGTATGTATGTACATGTGTGTGTGTGTGTGTGTGTGTGTGTGTGTGTGTGTGTGTGTGTGTGTGTGTGTGTGTGTGTGTGTGTGTGTGTGTGTATGTATGTATGTACGTATGTAGCCACACACTCCATGTACGTACAGTACATATGTAGATATCAGATAGAAAGAACAGGTCCTGAACAGCTGTACAAAGCAGTTGTGTGTCTCTGTAAGAGGTGACTTCTACTTTATTCACTTCTATTTGTTGTAGATATTGTACAATCCGCTGCTGCTGCTCAGTGTCTCTCCCCCCCACATGTGTACGTAGGTTCACTTGGCAGTGCCTCGGCGTCATACTTCAAGCTCCTACGTCACCTGTGGCTGCTAAACACTCTGCTGTTCCTGCTTATCTTTACTTTCATCTCCATACCTCAGGTGAGTCCAGTGGGACTGAGGAGGGAGAGCAAGTGTGCGGGGGTAGGGGAGGATTTGGGAGGATATCTGTGACATGCATGTACGAATGCACACAGGAATGAGGAATGTCCACGTTGGAATGTGGAGCACTTCTGTGAATATTTCGATGTACGTACTGATGTTGGTGTCTTGGTGTGTGTGTACATAGATATGCTGTACTGTACATGTTGATGCATATTTACATATGTGCCATTTTATGGGGTTTGTGTGTGTGTCTACCAGCCATTGGTTGCATCAGGGTAATTGTAGCTGTATTGTAGCTGCATCCTTATTATCCCCAGCCATTCACCCAAAACAGCTGTGGGTATCAAAGAACCACGTGCACATGCATGTACATTGATGCATCACACGGTGCATACATACGTATGTACATACATGCATACTACATACATACTGCAGTCTACACAGATTATGTGATACATGCAAGGTTGCCCACCGGTTTGTGGCAATTTCCCTTGACACGTTTCACACAACTGGTACGTACATACCTGCTGGTTACTGTCCTTCGGAGCTGCGTGCTCAAACCGAAGGACCAACAGCTAAGAAGTCAAACTGCAGAACTAAGACATCCATTGTCTGACTGTCACTGCCCCTAACTGCGCTGCAGCACTGCAACAAAGCTGAGCAGCCTGGGAGAGTGGTAACTCCACTCTATTGACCGAGAGTTAAGGCACACCGTATAGTTAGGTTGTGGTATTGCCCTGGAGGTGCATTGAAGCCACGGGTTTAGTGAATATATGGCAAGAAGCTATTGAATACTGGTTCAGATAATTTGAGCAAGGACAATACATCTAGGGGAAAAGGAACTTACTCTGTATGCACGTAGCTCTGCATGTAAATCACTTTCTGTTGAATGACTGCCACTGTGCTGGAAGGCCTTTTCAGAGAGTACCACTCCTCATCATCAGCACTTGGCTGACAGCAGCCAGAAGTCACTAAGCAACCACTTGTTCGTGGTTGGTTAACGATGCCCGAACTGCTGCTGGTGTTGATCGGCGCTTTGCTTGGAATACAGAGTAAAGTCACTCGTGCAGGGGTGAAAAATGGTAACCATCAAAAGGCTTAGACTAGACCATCCTCTGCGTTGTCACTGCATGTAAATACCAGCAGCCATACTCTTATACAGTATGTGTTGGTTGAACCCTGTACTTGTATCTATGCAGGTAGGTACGTATGTAGGTAGTGCATGGTTACAGGAGACGGCATGTCTGGTTGTCAATCATGACTGACTGTTCTGTGTCTGCACAATGTACCCACAACAAACTGCACACCTTGCACCGACTTGATTGTCCTTCTCTTCTTATTTAATCTAATTTATTATGTGTTTCATTTAACCTCAATATCACAATACATATGTACATATAATACATATACGTATATATATGCATATCTACATTATTTTACTTGTTTTGACTGGGCTGTGTTTACTGATGTGTGTGACACAGCAAGCTTGCAGTCGTATGCTTGATGTGGTGCAGTGGGTGTGATTACTCCAGACACCCACTGTTGACACACTGTGCACCAGCCCAACCCGCTGTAGTCCCATTATGCACCAGCCCAACCCGCTGTAGTCCCATTATGCACCAGCCCAACCTGCTGTAGTCCCATTATGCACCAGCCCAAACCGCTGTAGTCCCATTATGCACCAGCCCAACCCCGCTGTAGTCCCACTGTGCACCAGCCCAACCCGCTGTAGTCCCACTGTGCACCAGCCCAACCCGCTGTAGTCCCACTGTGCACCAGCCCAACCCGCTGTAGTCCCACTATGCACCAGCCCAACCCGCTGTAGTCCCACTGTGCACCAGCCCAACCCGCTGTAGTCCCACTATGTACCAGCCTAACCCCGCTATAGTCCCACTGTGCACCAGCCCAACCCGCTGTAGTCCCATTATGCACCAGCCCAACCCGCTGTAGTCCCACTGTGCACCAGCCCAACCCGCTGTAGTCCCACTGTGCACCAGCCCAACCTGCTGTAGTCCCATTATGCACCAGCCCAACCCGCTGTAGTCCCATTATGCACCAACCCAACCCGCTGTAGTCCCATTATGCACCAGCCCAACCCGCTGTAGTCCCATTATGCACCAGCCCAACCTGCTGTAGTCCCATTATGCACCAGCCCAACCCGCTGTAGTCCCATTATGCACCAGCCCAACCCGCTGTAGTCCCATTATGCACCAGCCCAACCCGCTGTAGTCCCATTATGCACCAGCCCAACCCGCTGTAGTCCCATTATGCACCAGCCCAACCCGCTGTAGTCCCACTGTGCACCAGCCCAACCCGCTGTAGTCCCATTATGCACCAGCCCAACCCGCTGTAGTCCCATTATGCACCAGCCCAACCCGCTGTAGTCCCATTATGCACCAGCCCAACCCGCTGTAGTCCCATTATGCACCAGCCCAACCCGCTGTAGTCCCATTATGCACCAGCCCAACCTGCTGTAGTCCCATTATGCACCAGCCCAACCCGCTGTAGTCCCATTATGCACCGCCCAACCTGCTGTAGTCCCATTATGCACCAGCCCAACCCGCTGTAGTCCCATTATGCACCAGCCCAACCCGCTGTAGTCCCATTATGCACCGCCCAACCTGCTGTAGTCCCATTATGCACCAGCCCAACCCGCTGTAGTCCCATTATGCACCAGCCCAACCCGCTGTAGTCCCATTATGCACCGCCCAACCTGCTGTAGTCCCATTATGCACCAGCCCAACCCGCTGTAGTCCCATTATGCACCAGCCCAACCCGCTGTAGTCCCATTATGCACCAGCCCAACCCGCTATAGTCCCATTATGCACCAACCCAACCCGCTGTAGTCCCATTATGCACCAGCCCAACCCGCTGTAGTCCCATTATGCACCAACCCAACCCGCTGTAGTCCCATTATGCACCAGCCCAACCCGCTGTAGTCCCATTATGCACCAGCCCAACCCGCTGTAGTCCCATTATGCACCAGCCCAACCCGCTATAGTCCCATTATGCACCAGCCCAACCCACTGTAGTCCCATTATGCACCAGCCCAACCCCGCTGTAGTCCCATTATGCACCAGCCCAACCCGCTGTAGTCCCATTATGCACCGCCCAACCTGCTGTAGTCCCATTATGCACCAGCCCAACCCGCTGTAGTCCCACTGTGCACCAGCCCAACCCGCTGTAGTCCCATTATGCACCAGCCCAACCCGCTGTAGTCCCACTGTGCACCAGCCCAACCCGCTGTAGTCCCATTATGCACCAGCCCAACCCGCTGTAGTCCCACTGTGCACCAGCCCAACCCCGCTGTAGTCCCACTGTGCACCAGCCCAACCCCGCTGTAGTCCCACTGTGCACCAGCCCAACCCGCTGTAGTCCCACTGTGCACCAGCCCAACCCGCTGTAGTCCCATTATGCACCAGCCCAACCCGCTATAGTCCCACTGTGCACCAGCCCAACCCGCTGTAGTCCCATTATGCACCAGCCCAACCCGCTGTAGTCCCACTGTGCACCAGCCCAACCCCGCTGTAGTCCCACTGTGCACCAGCCCAACCCCGCTGTAGTCCCACTGTGCACCAGCCCAACCCGCTGTAGTCCTACTGTGCACCAGCCCAACCCGCTGTAGTCCCATTATGCACCAACCCAACCCGCTGTAGTCCTACTGTGCACCAGCCCAACCCGCTGTAGTCCCATTATGCACCAGCCCAACCCGCTGTAGTCCCACTGTGCACCAGCCCAACCCGCTGTAGTCCCATTATGCACCAGCCCAACCCGCTGTAGTCCCATTATGCACCAGCCCAACCCGCTGTAGTCCCATTATGCACCAGCCCAACCCGCTGTAGTCCCATTATGCACCAGCCCAACCCGCTGTAGTCCCACTATGCGCCAGCCCAACCCGCTGTAGTCCCACTGTGCACCAGCCCAACCCGCTGTAGTCCCATTATGCACCAGCCCAACCCGCTGTAGTCCCATTATGCACCAGCCCAACCCGCTGTAGTCCCATTATGCACCAGCCCAACCCGCTGTACTCCCATTATGCACCAGCCCAACCCGCTGTAGTCCCATTATTCACCAGCCCAACCCGCTGTAGTCCCATTATGCACCAGCCCAACCCGCTGTAGTCCCATTATGCACCAGCCCAACCCCGCTGTAGTCCCACTGTGCACCAGCCCAACCCCGCTGTAGTCCCACTGTGCACCAGCCCAACCCGCTGTAGTCCTACTGTGCACCAGCCCAACCCGCTGTAGTCCCACTATGCGCCAGCCCAACCCGCTGTAGTCCCATTATGCACCAGCCCAACCCGCTGTAGTCCCATTATGCACCAGCCCAACCCCAGTGTGCTAGGGCATGTGGTTCCTCACACAAGATGTACACTTAGCCATCTGCACAATTGGTTTCCCTAGTCATTCGTTAAGCACTGGGCCTCCAGCTAGCAAGCCTCCTCAGCCATTACAGTATATAGGTAGGACTGTCAGCCAGTTCAACCAGGGCCTACTGTAAGGACCACGTGTGGTTTGTAGTTTGCAGCCCACTGGTGCTTTACTTTCTGCTGCAGTCGATGATTCACAGGTCAGGTGTACATACATACCTGCCAAGTGCAGACTCTATGTCTGTAGTGCACATATGTAATATGTGTAGAAGTGGGGTTGCCCTCTACCTCTGTCACCTTTTTACACTGCCTCCCTACTGTATATCCCTCTCCTCAACCCTCCCTCTCACCCTTCTCCTCATCCCTCCTCCCTCCCTCCGCTCTCTCCCTCCTCATCCTTCCCTCCCTCCCTCCCTCCCTCCCTCCTCACTCCCCCCTCTGCTGCAGCTGGTCCACATGTCAGAGGCCACCCAAACTCCCCCGGGCTACAACGACACATTAACACTACTGGTGGATGGCAGAGTGAGTGTTCATGCATAGCTGTGGCCCACACACGTAGGGTAGGACTACCTCTAACAGTACATGTACTGGAGACTGTGCCGTGTGCGGTGTATGAGGCCCATGGCCAGTAGTCACTGTGTGCATGCCTGCATACGTATGCACGCACATGCAGTGTTACTGCAGCTGGTGCCTACTGCTCCAGTGGGTATACAGTCCAGGACTGTGTGGTGTTCTGCACACGTGCAAGTACCATTTAGGCACGTACCTACTGGTCCGTGACTCCTCACAAGACAGAGGTAGCCATAATGACAGATGGTACTGCTGTACAGTATAGGAACTGTGTAAAGATGGAGGCCTGATAGTCTAAGGAGACTCATCTGTGCCAATTCGGGGAAACACTATGTAGCGAAATCACCAAACTATTGATCAAACATTTAAGGCAACCTGCGGCTGCTTTCATCAGTGGATGGTTACCACTTACACATACAGATTAATTTGGCAGACAGACGATAATGTGTTCATGTAAGGTATACATGATAATATAAAAGAAGTGGCAATGTAACAATAGATATTGTAGCAAAGATTAGAAAACGAAGAGATGAAGGGAGTCATAGAACACCAAATTAATAACACGGCCAGCCCACCAGTGCTGTGTTACCGTCTGTCATGGTGTCGTTCCCTTCTACGTATGTCCCTTGTGGTTGCACGAGAGGGCATGTTCAGCGATTGCTGAATTGTGCTACGTACATGTGCCACATGCAGTAAGTATGTCTGAATGCGCTTCACTGACCGAGGCTTTAGACAGATCTACGTATGTACCTTGTGGTTGCACAAGAGGGCATGTTCAGCGATTGCTGACGCTGGAAAATCTCATTCTTCAGAGACTGATGGTGCTCTTGCATTTTAAACAAAAGTCCAACGATCTTCCTGTCTCTCGACACATGAGATGCTTAGACTCTACACCCTTCCAGGGGTTGTTTCGGAACCTGATCCCTCACATGGACCAGCTCCCTAAAAGGACAGAAGGTGTCCTGGATGGCCAACAGTCTCAACATCCTACGGAGCAACTCTAACAACCCACTCACGTAGGGAATGGTCAGTGGTGCGTGGCTGCTAGATGACCCCTCCCTTCCTGGTAGGACAATGGCAAATGTTAGCTCCCTTGCAGACTTTGTCTCAAGGCCACCTTTAATGGCAGGGTCTGCCATTACGTAGGTACATGGTACAGCCATGGGGTCACCCATGTGAATAGTAGTCGCCAATGTGGTGATGAGGACTTCCATCAGAGGGCACTGGCAACGTTTCATACCCCCCCCCCCCCCCCACACACACACACATTTCTGTAGGCGGTTGGCTAATGGCACATGCTGTACTCCCGAGGGTTCTTGTGGTCTCCTTTCACAGCCAGCTAAACAGCATCAACACCAATGTTCAGTTTACCATGAAAGAGTCAGGCAGACAACTTCCCTTACTGGTCATTCTCTTGATGAGAGAGGAGGACTCTGTCAGTATACGTATACCTCGAGTGTACCGCTAGGCCACCCACTCATGTACATACGTACATGAGCTTTCAGTCCAAACGTACAGTGACACACAATAGAGAGCTGCCGTTAATCCATTGCTGTACTGAGTCAAGGCCCTCCCATCATCAAGAGTGAGCCAGGCAGAGGGAGGGTAACAGGTCACCAAGGCCCTCCAGAGGAGTGGATACCCCATGGGCTTATACGCTGGCACACCATGTCTAGATCATGACCATGTCTAGGTCGTACCAGCTACCTGACAGCATCACTGGCAGTGAGCCAGGCAGAGGGATGTCACCAAGGCCCTCCAGAGGAGTGGATACCCCATGGGCTTATACGCTGGCACACCATGTCTAGATCATGACCATGTCTAGGTCGTACCCGCTACCTGACAGCATCACTGGCAGTGAGCCAGGCAGAGGGATGTCACCAAGACCCTCCAGAGGAGTGGATACCCCATGGGTTCATCTGCCAGCACACCATGTCTAGATCATGACCAGGTACCTGACAGCATCACACCCTTCCCTACCTCAACAGATTGTGAAAGTCCTTCATAACATGTTATGGAAATGGCCATTTAGTCGACTTCCATCATTTTAGGACCTTGTGGCAGGAAGTGGTGCAGGTCCAATCACCTGCCAGAAGGGCATGGTGTACAGCATCCTGTGTGCCGAGTGCCCTAACACAAATACACGTTGATCAGACAGGGGGATCCTTGGACCACTTGTGCTATGAAGAATGGAGATGTGGCCACCTCAGCATTTGCTGCACATGTCCTCTCAAATGGCTGTAATACAGATCTGCCTAAGGCCTCGGTCATTACTGTTATCAATATCTGTATGTATGTATATGTATTTTATTAGTGCACAGTGCACCACTGTACAATAATTATATGCAATAATACCATGCCACATAGCCTGATACGTATGTTACACAATACGTATGTTGTGGATCAGTTACACTTGGGATGCCATATATATGAGGTGGATTACAAAGGACGCTGTAGGATTTATGCCATTGCATTGGCAGCTTCTCTGCTACCCCCTTGAGAAACACACTTGCCTCTTATCCCATTCGTCCATCAGCTGACAGCACCAAGGGGGAAAAGTTGCGTGTCATGCCATTGCTGCTTCAGTGTACTTCCTGTTCTCTTCTGTTTCGGCTATTGCTAGCACAGCATCCACTGAACATTGGGTGTGTGATTGGCTATCTGCATTGGGCATCAGTGTCAGCGACTACTACGTATATCGAACAACGCCTCAGTTTGGTGTTGCCCACTCCTCTCGCCCCCACATCATCCACTAAAGCTGGGAGGTTTCTCATTTCATCAGGCTTTCTCACACTATTAGCTCCTTTTTGCTTCATTGTTAGCTCGAATTGGATGTATGTGTAACCTAACCCATGTACACATGACTAGTAAGAGTGAATGCACACCTCGTCCTGTGTACGTATGTTCCTATGTACAAACTTCTAATTTACTCTTCAGCTCTCTCCACTCACCTCACACCCCACTCCCCTTTCATCCCACTCCCCTCCCACCTCACACTCCCTCTTCTCCCCACTCCCCCTCCTAGTTAACCCACTCCCCTCCCACCCCACTCCCCTCTCTTCCCCCCTCCCCTCTCTTCCCCCCCTCCCCTCTCTTCCCCCCCCTCCCCCCTCTCCTCTCCGTACGTAGGGTGGAGACCTGGAGTTTTCCATTTTGTTCATTGGCTATTACTCTGGCAACTCAACCTCTTTCCTTGGCGGCTCCTACCAGCTGCCGGTGGTCTACCTGGTGATCATGTTCTGGGCACTTGTCATCAGCCTACTCTGGATGCTGTGCAGGTGTGTGTGTGTGTGTGTGTGTGTGTGTGTGTGTGTGTGTGTGTGTGTGTGTGTGTGTGTGTGTGTGTGTGTGTGTGTGTGTGTGTGTGTGTGTGTGTGTGTGTGTGTGTGTGTGTGTGTGTGTGTGTGTGTGTGTGTACATGTGTGTATGTGATTGTGTGCTGTGGTTGTAAAGACATGTTTTGTGTGTAAATTACAAGCTCCATTCGTATTAGGAAGCACACTGTAAACACATCCACACACTCTCGAATACCCAAATACATACCATGTACATATTTGGGTATTCGAGAGTGTGTGGATGTGTGTACAGTGTGCTTCCTAATACGAATGGAGCTTGTAATTTACACACAAAACATGTCTTTACAACCACAGCACTAGCAGGTGGGGATCATTGCTGCTGCACTGTGGATTGAAAAGGGTTGACAAATCTAGCTTATCTGCAGAAAATAGACAGTAGATCAGTAAATTGATTGTAGAATGTTTCATAGCCACAAAGTCCTTTGTAGGCAGATGGGGATTTGTACACATTGCCCGGTGTAGGGGATTTGTGACACAAAAGTCCTTTGTTATCTGACTGTTGTACGTACAAAAAAGTTTATCCCTCCGGGCTATCTACTCCTACCACTCCTTGCAGTTCCAAGAGACTTTCCCTGGCTGGCAAGGTAGAGTTGCAAGAGAGCTCCCCCTTCACGAGGAGGGTGTTGGCATCGTGGGACTTCAACCTCAACCATCGAAGCACCATCCAGGAACAGCAGGCCATCATCACAGCCGAGCTTAAGGTAGAGTGGCAAGGGTGGGAGGAGTGGGAGTAGTTAAGATGAATGGGTGCGGTTGGGAGGAGTGGGAGGGTTTCAGATGAGCGGGATTAATTGTGAGGGGCTGTTAGATGGGGGAGGATAAGAGAGGAGTGGGAGTGATAGACAGGAATGAAAAAGGTAGAGATGGGTGGGAGGGGTTGGGAGGAGAAAGAGGGGTGGGTGGGGTTGGGAGGAGAAAGAGGGGTGGGTGGGGTTGGGAGGAGAAGGAGGGGTGGGTGGGGTTGGGAGGAGTGGGAGGGGTTGGGAGAAGTAAGAGGGGTGGGTGGGGTTGGGAGGAGTGGGAGGGGTTGGGAGAAGTAAGAGGGGTGAGTGGGGTTGGGTGGGGTTGGGAGGGGTGGAAGAAGTAGTAGGTAGAGGGTGAAAGGGGTTGGAAGGAGTTTTAGAACAGGAGTGGGGGCAGGTGTGGGAAGAGTACAAGGGTTTGGCGGAGTAGGAAAAGTGGAAATGGTTTGAGTAGTGGGAGGGACTTGGAGGAGGTAACAGCATGAGTAGTAACTCCTTCAGCATTGACATGCCTTAGGCTCAGTGCTGAACCATGATGTTTGAAACCCAATGCTTGTAATGTCATGTCTGTATTAGTGAATAGCAGGCCTGTCTATGTTGATATAGGCACCAGGTTTAATCACTCGTGTACAACCGTAAGTATGTTCCTGGAAAGACATCAGAGTTCCCACTCATTCAGAAATATGTGGGTAGAGTCTATTTGGAATCACGAATACCATCCTAGTTTACAATCATTCTCTGGATAAGGTTGCACTGTGTGCATGTGATTGGCACACGGTGCATGCACAAGTTTTAAGGTCTCTGTCAACACACTCCATGTGTGCTATGTACTAGGGCAGGCAAGCCAAATGCAAGTGTCTGTTGTGTGGGACTTCTGTTTCTGATCAGGGTTTATGAATCCAATGACTGCCCATTGTCCAAGTTTTGACCAGGGATTAGATTAGAGGCAATTTCAGTCACCAGTGTGCTGCCATCTCCTGCCGCAGACAACTCGGCTCCCTGTGTGTAGCCCTTAAGGAAGCTTTATTTGGGCATGGTCATGGAGGTCTTCACTGTCTGATATAGTTTGGCCACCAACTGTCTGACCGATGGTCTCTTGAGGGCCAGGTACTGCCGAATTTGGGCGTACACAGTACAGCTTCTTCATCTTCTCCTGTTTCACCCCTGTTTCCTGTCCACGAAAGAGAGGTCTGGTTTCCTGCCCCACATCTCCACTTCAGGTAGTCCTTCTTATTGTCTCCTTATATGTAAATACAAGACCCATTTGCAAGTCGTTTTGTGTCATAATGAGATGTGAATGTCCTATTAAAACCCCTGGACTAACTTTAATATTAATAGTAACCCTCTTCCTTTATGTAAATTGCTGACTTGCATATCCTCATTGCATGAAGGTCATGCAATCATTCTCTCCCTGCCTGTTTCCGCTGTCTTGCATATCTATGTGCCACTCTACGCAAGATTCACCTTTCTTCACAGGTCATTCGGTACCACCTGCTGTACTGTACGTATGTGTGTACTTTGATGTGCAGTCCATGTGCGACTCCACCCTGTCTTCATCACTTATTCTGCCTCAAGTCATTGTATATACGCAAAATTAACATGACCAGTGGTAGCTTCTGTCTATACCAGCAATATCCTTTCAGTTGACTAAGTACCCTTCCTACCGGCTGAGGGGGAGGGGCTGCAGACGACCTATACACTGGAGCCTTGCCTTCACCCACCCCTATATATTCACACCACACCAGACGATCCGCAGTTGTCGGGGGGGGGGGGGGGGGGGGACTGCAATTATAAGCTCTAGGAGAATAGGAGCTGGTGCATGAGACTATCGCCTGTAGTGCATGTTCATTGAAGGCTTCCTCTTGGCCACACCCTGCAACTGCCCATAGTCTGGCTTTGTGGTTCCATTCATGACCAATCCTGAACATATGGCTGCTAATGAATAGTGTGTGAATGTCATAAGATGCCCTTAGACTATTACCAAGGAGGTAGTTGAATGGTGCATGCTCACACCCAGTCACGATTCCAGCTAGTTGAGAATTCAGTATGGCTACCGTACATAACATTGTTTGTCCACCAGCAATACTGCAGTGAGTGAATGTTGTGTAAACTCGTCTGTCTGATTGCACAGATCAATACTCCCACTGGTGTGTAGATACACCCACATTGACAGCAAATGACATTCTCGGCATCCCCACAAGTGGGATGCCTGGGTGTTGTGTTAAAGTTGTGACAGCTGGTGATGTCTGTTTACCTGTCATATTGACATGTGTGAAGGCAGCCTTTGAAAGACCACAGAATGTGTATCCCCATTAGCACTGCTTGCCTAGTATGTTGTGGTGTATGCGTAGACAGCAGCTCTCATTTGCGGTTATGTGTGTGTTTTGAGAAAGGTGTTGCTATGGCAAGTTGTTTGTTGGCTAACTCCTCCACACGCTTGCTTGCCCTTGCATGTTTTTACTAGTGCATTTTGGGCACATTTGCAGTTGAACTTCAAATGTGCTATGGCAGCCCTGTTAGAAGTGCCAAAGGTGCACAAACAACATGTGCAATTTTGTCGGTGTGTGTGTGTGTGTGTGTACTCAACATGTGTGGTGTGTGTGCGTGTTTTGTGTTACCTTGGTTATGTTCAGGTGTGGTTCTTGCTGGGTGTGTCAATGTAGTGTGAATGGAGGTGTGAGGACGGTGGTGTCTATGTTCTGGCCAGGATTTGTATGCTTGCTGTTGTAGAGGCTCACAGTTGCATTGAGCTGGAAGTGAATTGATGAGCAATAAACTCACTATCAGGACTGTTCGACCCGAAGGTCTTTGTCAACTACTTGCAGGACTCTTGTATGCAATTGATAAAGACCACTGGATTGAAATGTCCTGCTAGTGCGTATCAATAGCAGTTGTGTTGTTTCTCATCAATTGTAAGTACTTGTCTGGGCAGACATGTTCACTAAAGGCAGAAGCCATCCACCCTTATCGGTCAGTGTGGAGTGGAATAGAACCACCTCCCCTCTGTGTAGCCCGGGGTGCACTTGAGGAAGCAGAGACTGTTTGAAGAATTGCATTTCTGCACCAGACAATATCTTCTCTGATATCCCACATCTCCTGGGATGAATTAGAAGCTCTGGTCTTCCCAGTGATGTATTGTGTGGCATTAGCCTCTTATCAATGGGCCTCCACCCCCTAGCGTTAGACAGATGGTACGCTGTGGGTAGACATCTCTCCTATTGAGTGGGGGACCAATAACCCACCTCAATGGGAACAAAAGTGCCAGTCTTTGTGGGTGGCTGGATGTGATGACTGGGATTTGAGGAGGGACTGAGCATTTGTTAGCAGTCTAGATCATTTGTTTTGTGTTAATTGAACTTATTAAGTGTGCCTACATTGTGGGTATAGCCTCCTGAGGCATTTTACAGGGTAGAGAGGGGTGTTGATTGATTTGGTTCACTGATGTCAGAGACCTCTGCCGGGCTACACAGAAAACTGCCTGCCTACCTGTCTCTTGTCTTTGTGCCCTGTGGTGGGAGGTGTATGTGTGCTTTGTATGACTGTGTGTCATGTGTATATACATGTGTGGGCATACCTCTATGCTTTGAACCACAACAGCATTACCTTCACTCTGAAGTGTGACAAACTAATGTGTTTGTGACCCTAATGCTTAATTTTACCCCTTTGTTAATCTGCTCTTCAATTACATCTCCCTTTATCCCCCGCCTTCTCCCCTTTCCTCTCCTTCACTCCTACCCTTACCTTCTCTTTGTCCCTGTTCACCATGCTTCAAGGATTTGACAGCTGAGACCACTTCTCAGTTTCGCAAAAGCCATTGGTAGTGAGTCCATCTTATGTGATTGAAGGTGACATGCACTGATGGTGTGAGGGTGAGGGATGGGAACACAGGATCATGTGAGGGTAAAGGGGGACACAGTGATGGTGTGAGGGTGATGGGTGGTACACAGTGATGGTGTGAGGGTGAGGGGTGGGGACACTGTGATGGTGTGAGGGTGAGGGGTGGAGACACAGTGATGGTGTGAAGGCAAGGGGTTGGGACACAGTGATGGTGTGAGGGTGAGGGGTTGGGACACAGTGATTGTGTGAGGGTGAGAGATGGGGACACAGTGGTGGTGACGGGTGAGGACATGGGTGGTGTGAGGGTGCGGGGTGAGGGGACAGTAGTGTGCTTGATGGTGATGCATGAGGGGCAGTGGTATGTGAGAGAGGCCTGTACGTAGGTGGGTAGCTGTGTACTGCCATGGGAGGATCATGGTGGATGCACCATACGTACGTAGAACAAACCTACGTACACATGTACATGTCAACATTAGAGTTAGTGTGGGAGAAGTGATGACGTTTGCTTATCTCAGTGTTGGCAGCTGTGTAAAGGAGACCAGGTGTCTGCTGATGCTCTTGGAGCAATGTGTCGGAACCAAGAACAAGGATACTACAATAACACCTTTTAATTACTGCGATGGGCATTTGTAATAGTGAATGAATGCTATGGAGCCACAAGGTACATTAGTGCATTATATCAAACAAACCATTTGTTCCTCATTAAAAGTGAGGATGCTTCACTGGAAGACTTACTCTTGGGAAACGTAACCTACTCTTACCCCTCCCCCTCTCCCTCGCTCACTCCCTTTACTCCCTTCCTCCTTCTCCTCCCTTCCCTCCCTCCTCTTCCATTCCCTTCCCTCCCTCCTCT
>OX465043.1:5242703-5277703 GCA_949841015.1 Aplysina aerophoba
ACTAGCTTTTCCTGCATCTGGCCTCCTTAATTTGATCTCCCCTCCCACTTTCTCCTCCCTCCTCACCCTTCAATCCAACTCCACTCACCTCCCTCCCTCCCTCCTTACCTTCACACCGTCTTCCTCCCTCCAACCATCTTGACCTTCACCGCACATCTTCCTCTCCCTCCTCACCTTCACCCCACATCCCTTCTCCCTCCTCACCTTCACCCCAAGTCCCCTCCCTCCCTCCCTCCTTCCACAGGTTTGGCATGTTCTTCTGTCCCCAACTCCCCGTCATGGCTGTAGTGCGGTTCCTAGGAATGTACTTTCTTCGCAGCTGGGCAACAAGGCTGGCCAACCTCCCCCCATCCCACCTCTGCTTCTCAAGGGCAAACGTTGCCTACTACTCGTCACTCATGCTGGGCACTCTCCTGGCCCTGATGGTACCCCTGGGATGGACTGTCACTCAGTGGGTGTGAGGGGAGGGGAGGGGCGGGGTGGGTGTGGTATGTGGGTGGAGTTGTGTGGGCAGGGTGGAGTGGGAAGCAGAAAGGTGAGAGGATGGTGGGAGGTATGTAGGAGGCCAATGGAGGCCTTACAAAGTTACAGGCAATGAATGGGCTGAGACAAGTAGCACTGTTCACATTGATACAAGTAATGATTCCTGCTATGAAGTACGTACCAGGTGTGCACCTACCTACCTAGCTCATCTTGCTCTCAGCTGTAGACATCCCTACACCTCTGGCACAACAGCTCTATGTTGTACGTATGTGCCTGTATTGTTTGTATAGTTGAGAGTGTGGTCTCTATGGTGTGATGCAGTTGATCATTCACCCATGAGCATTTCTACTTGCAGTAGGCATGTAATGTGCATACACTTCAAATTGCTAAGAACACATGTACAGTTTGCAGATACTGTACCCACTTGGGTCCTGTGTGCGCATGCAACCAGGTAGGTCCTGTGTGCCTGTTAAGGATAGTTCTATGCACAGTACTGTATGTGTACGTACATGGCTGTATGTGTGCTGACTCAGTATACGTATGTCATACGACATTACTGCATTCTATTAATAGAACACATAGTACTAATCAGAATTTACAGTATGCTGCCTACTATTGTACTATATAGGCTGTAAATAGCCACACTGGCCTATTGCAACATACCTACGTGTGGCCTATGATCGTGTCTGCTGCATGATTAGCAGAAGCTGTGCTGTCATGTCACTGGCTTCCAATGAGAACCTATTCAGAGAATGCCAGCTGTTGGCTGCCTCCCTGTGAGGGTGTGGAGGCAGTGATGCCTGCAGGTGTTGGAGGTGCTTGAACGGCTTCTAGGCTTATGGTGGCTCAATCGAGAGCTGGAGAAGAGGGAAGGGAGAATGAGAGAGGCTGTGAATATAGCCTGTATTAGGTTCACAGGCATCACACTGAGGATATTGTCGTGCCACCTTGCACTAGGCAATGCTGAGCATCTCAAGCACAAGTAACTGGCATACCATTCACCTTAGATAGGGCTCGTTATTTCTCCACGACAGAAATGCTCTCAAATCACCTATGTCGAAGTATGCACCGATAGCCCATTTTGGAGTGATTGTTCCGTGAGATTTACATATGTCATTCGCTGAACAATCGACTTCACAAAGCATGTGGTTACATTATGCACATACCATACTGGGCTGCCCTTGTATTATTCAATGTTGGATACTGGACACACACAGATGTAGCGATTAGTATCGTTTGTTCTGCGATAAAACTCCCATAAACACACACTCTGCATACCTCTTACCACTTGATCAACACTGTTTGTAGGAACTGCATGTGGGACAGGGAGGGAGAGATCCGATAGTAGGGTTCTGGCTTCTCCCCAGTAGTTCTTCTCATCACCTTGGGCAGCCTGGGTGGCTGCTGAGTTTCGTGTTCGTTTCAGCTATCATTTGGTGGTAGTAGAGCGTGAATGTGTGTGCAAATGGTAGACTACAACTGGTAAAGACATATCTGTGTACATGTACTGTAGTACCTCATGGTGCGCACCAGCGTGGCTCTGTGTGTGCATGTGGTTGTGCACATGCTCAAAGGGAGCAATATGTAGATAGCACAGCTTTGCACACTGACACGCACCCCTCAGTGCACCGTCCCAAACACTGCATGGACCTGTAGCATCAGCAGCATCACAGACAGGCATGCTGACTCCATACCCCACGGTGCTCCTACCTCTGCGTGCGTGCACACCCACACAGTACTTGCGTCTCTCTCATCGATGTCTACTGTCGGCTTAGTTGTCTGGAAGGGTGGGAGCATGGGTAGCCAGGGGCGGTCTCCATCCACTGCCTACAGGCATGACCACTGGTTGGGATGACCTATAACTCTCCAGTTGCTGCATGGTGTGTGTAAACAGTGGCATAACTGGTGTGGGAACAGAATGGGATGGCAACACCGTGTACATGTGTACGACCAGAATGGCATGGTTGAAATTGGGATAGGAATTAGTCTGAACTGAAAGCATCTGAGTGGACCATGAGGTTCACGTTTCAACAGATGTTGTAAGGGATACTGCACGCACGTACTTTGCTAGGGTTGCTTGCAACAAACACTCACTGCACTTGGTGTGACTCACATGCATGCCGTATGCTGCATCAGCACTGACAACCATGCAAGCACACATGCGCATTGCATGGTCAAATGGTCTCCATGGTCAATGAAATCGTTGATGAGATCGTTGACCACTCGGCCCCATAACTTGTACTCACGGACAACAGAGTGTGCAGTCGTGCGAGACAAGAAAAACACCGTCTAGCCCAACCATTTAGACACTTAGCCTAAAGTGCTTCTAGTTCTCCAGAATTCTTCCCACCTGGTGCAACAACTGGGACTCCACCTTCCTACTTGGCCAGACTCTGTATGGCCTCTGTGGTGGACTAAGTGTGAATTGGTAGCAAAAACCAGATATGTGCAGGTTCTGTTCATGGGCAGTGTGAGTACAGGAGGCAGGCCAAGCTTGGTGTTAATTGGAACATGAAAGGAGTCACTACTCACAGGGTGGGAAGGTATTTTATTAGTCCAAGCTGTTCATATTTAGGGCCAAGTTTGAATGGAGTGCAGGAGTCTCTGTCTGACGTAGGCATGTACATGACAGATTTTTGCCTTTGTTGTGGCAAGTTACACCCATTACAGGCATGCACTCCATGCTCCTGTGAAGTGTTACACAGATTCCACTGGCTCTGCTGTACCCTTGGTCACGTACTAGCTGGCTATCCACACGTCATGTGATGCTTCTTTGAGGTTAAAGAAGCATACAACCTTATTATATGCATTCTCTTCTCTGTTGTCTCTGCCTCTCAGGTTGACCCCCTCCAGGACCTGTGGGCCCTTCAGGTATGCTGAACACACACACACACACACACACACACACACACACACACACACACACACACACACACACACACACACACACACACACACACACACCACACACACCACCTGTGCACCTTGCCCAATCCATGCATACCAACTGTTGATGCAAGCCTGGCCACGATGTCATAAGTGCACCCACTCCCGTGACTCTTACTCTATTGATGCAATGTAACTTGATTGTTTGCTAAATGAAGTGTCACCTAGGCACCCCTGACCCGCTCCAGCCTCACACCTTGCCCTTGCACACTTGATACACATCCTCACCCCATTCATCCCCCCCTGGTCAGGTGCATGCATCTAGGCCTCTATCAAAACTGTGGTCAGTAATGAAGGCAGTGATGCCCTACGGCATGTTTCATCCTGAAAGCTCTTCCTGTCATGTACAAGCTTTCCTATTGTGTGCATTTTATTTCTTTGAATGAGTAATGACTTCAGCCTGCAGAGATGCCCCTGTTATCTAGGATCCTGTGCTGTTTGTAACTCAGTCTATTGCCCAATGTTACACTGAAGCATAGTATAGCATACGATGATGTATGCAATCTGGTTCTGATCAGTGAGCTGAAGTCCAGGGCTGAGGTGGCAGTATTTGTCTCAGCTAGGCAGTCCTGCAAAGTGGAACTTGTGAGACTGGCGTTGAGTTCCCAGTTCCATTCTTGGCTTAAAACCTGAATGGGAATGTCAACAGTGTACTGGAATGGGAATGTCACCAGAGTACTCAGCTACCAGAAGAGTAGAGAGGAATGCTGACACTACAGTGTACTGACTATCTGGGAATTGAAATGCTCCACCACTCAGTTCATACATCACACTATGTACAAACATTGCGTCCCACCATCGACACCATCACTGCCCTTCGTAAGTAATACCTTCACAGTCCAGGAATGCCTTGACTACCTGAGTGAATAAGGAGGAGCTACTTTGGAGAGGTTTAGATGTCAAGTGACAAAGATATATCCTAGTTATTCAAACATTGCTCATATTTTGAAATGAGATAGCAGTTTTTGCATTTCAGTCATGACCATCAATTCTGTGAATGTGGCGTCTCTAAGCATGACCATGAGGAGGCATGTCCATATGGTCTTCCACCCCCACACCACACACAGGGGGATGTCCCACATGACACAAGCGATCGAAGGCCCTCTTGAATCTTGGGCAGGAGCTGAAGGACACTTGGGGCGACTCGGTTTACTTGTGCACGGTCTCCGCTCGTCTGCAGTTGTGCTCCCATGCCTTTTCTTCTTGTGGTGAGGCCGCTAATCATGTCATAGGTCCAAGAATGTACATGCAGTGTCTGTGTGCAACGATATGTGTGTTTGGGGGCGGACTGATCTAGCAACATGTGAGAGGGTAGTAGCTTCCTTTGTGGTAACAGAGTCATGACGTGGACCATGTGTGATGCATCCAGGTATGTACATGCTGAGTTGTTCCGTGTCGATTTAAATACACACACACACACACACACACACACACACACACACACACACACACACACACACACACACACACACACACACACACACACACACACACACACACACACACGTGTACAGTCTTGTGGTGGTCTACTACCACAGCAAGGTCAAAGCTGTGAAAACAACCCAGAAGGATTTGCTGACACAGCTTGATGCTGTAAGTTCTCCCACTAGTACCACCAATATCAGTGTTACTCAAGTGTGGGTGGGTGATGGGTGATGTTAAGAATGGCCGTAACACTACTACAGTGTTAAATGTTAAAAATTGTCTGTAGTTAAATCTATCTCCTTCCGTTCTATATCTGTAGGAATGCCGAGTGTCCCATGAGAGACTACTCACAGCAGGTAAGCACTCCGTTGTGTCCTCCCACCCTCATACATACACACTTAAGTGCATGTACTGTACACAAAGTATAGAACATGCATGCCTTAATTAGGTAGGAGTGATTACACTATGAACCAGTGGTGGGCAGGATAAACGCCTCTATCCTGTGTGTAAACAGAGTAGGTGTCTTCAGATTGGAGAGCAATCGCTTTCTGAATTGTGTGCATTACTGGCGTATGTATTTTCCCGCATTCTCAGCACATGTGTAGTATATTATGTGTGCACTGTTTACACAACGTCCTGCACCTTCCATGGACCAACACCTACACACACACAGAGAGAGAGCATACTGCTTTCAGGTGTATGATGTAACACACACGTACTGTGGCGTGTGGCGGTGGGTGTGGGTGTACTTACCCGCACCTGCCATGGGCCAGCACCTACAGATACACACACACACACACACACACACACACACACACACACACACACACACACACACACACACACACACACACACACACACACACACACACACACACACACACACACACACACACACACACACACACACACACACACACACACACACACACACACACACACACACACACACACACACACACACACACACACACACTGCTTTCTGGTGTGTAGTGTAACACATACATACTGCACATACTGTGATGTGTCTGAGCTGCACATTCAGCAATAATAATTGTGATGTGCATGTGAATGGGTGGTAGTGGAAGAGTTGGAGGTAGTGGAGCTGATGGTGGTAGAGGTGTAGTTATGTGGTATCTTCCGGCCGCTTCCCCCAGTGTCCCTCATTCCTCCGTATGACCCTGCATTCTACGAAGACGAGATTGTGGGAAGATACAATGAAATAATACGACATAACACAATTCATCCTGTGCAGTACATGGGTAACGATAGCAGCCAGCAGCCTGCAAGGGGGCGAGACACCATTCACGATGGTGCTTTTTACTATGATGATGAGGCACACATTCCCAGACAAGTCTTCATTGGCGAAGATTTTAATGAACCCCTTTCTTGACATGTTTGATCCCACCTGAACACCCACAGCAAGTGGAAGTCATTCCTGGTTTCAATTTCACTAGGGTCACTACCTGTGAGCTAGCATTTTATTTTACATGTAAATTGTTTGTGTAATGATAGCTGTTGAATTTGAATGGAGTATAATTATACATACATACATATGTACGTATGTATGTATGTAGGTAGGTATGTATTTATGTATGTATGTATGTATGTATGTATGTATGTATGTATGTATGTATGTATGTATGTATGTATGTATGTATGTATGTATGTATGTATGTATGCATGTTTGCATGTATGTATGTGTGTAGATATACACATTACAGGTCTTGGCTATAAATATTATAATGCAATGCCATCTCTGCAACTAATATATTATATATATATATATAATAAATTATGTATAATGTTCATACATCATTGTGATATCTCATAAGAAAATGAATGCAATAAGTAATACACGTAGTACATGTACAGTAGGGAGGTCAATAGCCGATATACGTATACAACCCGAACTAAACATACCGCCAAGGTCATATATAGAGGCTATAGACCGACCAACCATATTATAAATTATTCATTTTTACATGTATCAGACCATGTCCCAATGCTTATAAGTTCCTATGGTTGCACAATCGCTGTACGATATATAAATACACATACGTATACTATGGTGATTGCACAACCATAGGAGCGTAAGCATTGCAAAAGGTGGTCCTGTATCAGCGTAAATAGACTTTGGTCAAAAATGATGTTGTTTTGGGAAGCATTTTCAGAAAATATGTATGTATTATACGTACATTATTATTGCAACTATAAAGCATATGCATGTCCAGATACAATTAATGATCATGTTTTAAATGTGTAATATTACTCTTTAATATTAAATTAATTATAATTATACAAGCAGCACCCCCAGCATATCTAACTATATATAACTCAATCCCTAGCTATAATATAATGTATACGTATATAGTTGTACATACCTATATGCATGCACATCACGCAACACAGTTACGCAATGCATGCATACAAAGCGCATGTCGTACACGTGCACACCGCCATGCATGCACATGCATGCAGCTGTACCCGTTAATTTAATACTATGGCTCCACCCAGACCATATGCAGCTGGACATTGACTATGCATAATTATGTGTGCACACTGGATATGCACATGGCCGGAGTGGTCAGCATTAGAAATTAGCCATCTGCATTGCTAGCACTGTTAACGTTTGCATCTGATCATGCAATACTCATCAAACATTAAGAAATGCTATATATATAATATATATAGCTGCTGACAATGCGTGCATGGTCAGACATTTTCAGCCCATGCATGTTCGAAGAACCACTCAGCACTTTAAAGTACAGCACACAATTAAGTCACATGGTGCACGTGCTCAGTCTTTGATTGACGTATATACTTTTAATTAGCTTGCTCAGGCGCGCCCCTACATTGCAAAGCTTCAGTCTACGTAGCATACTATATAATATACTATACAATGTTTGGGACATATATACAGATAGCAGGCAGCCACGGGTCAGTCTAAAGTATTGTTGGGGGTGGGGCTTCCATTTCACAAGCTGTGTGATCTGGCAGAATCAGCTTTTCCTTGTTCAACTCATTCAAGATTGCAATTCTGCTATAGTACGTTGGCCGTTTCTTCATTTGCATATACAGATATACCCAAGCATGCAGCAGCATACGTATATATATAGGCATGTATATATATTATATTATATTATATACAATAATTATGTATTATGCATGTACATGTGCCTCAGTCATAATTACATTATAGTATGATAAATTCAATATAGCTATATAGGCTTGCAAGCACAGTACTCCCAGCATGTACACACACATGCACTGCACAGTTACCTAGGCAATGGGTGGTGGTGGGGGCACATCTGGTTTCTTCAATTTATTATCAGTAGCAGTTTCCAAACATGATTATTACAACAAATATTTTATCAGTGTGACTTCAAAATGCGCCTCATAAGTTAATGAAGTCAATATCCCATGGCCTTACTGACTTCTGAAATATTGCTATAATATGTTATAATGAAGACAATTAATTGGATTTATGGTAGAAGTAGCAAGGTGGGTGGCCTGCATGCATGAGCAGCTGTTGGTCCCAGGCTAGTGACAGCTAGTAGAGTAGAGTTGTGACTGCAAACCAACTAATGTTTCGCTCACAGAATGCTCTGATATCTTGAAGAATATGCATCTAGACCAGAGCATTCTGGTTGATAACATTGGTTTTCAGCTGGTATAGAGCAACACTCTACCGTTCAAGCAACAGCCAGCTTGAAGCCCCACTTCACATGCATTATCTGCTTGTCTACTTGCACTTGCATACGTACATGTATAAACTGTCTAACCATACTATATATACTCCAGTTAGAGTTATATATATAAATTATATATATATACACACAGCATGTGTTGTCTGCTGTGTCCATATGAAATAGCATTATATGAGCCTACTTCATGCACTTGCACCTGTCACTTCAGATCTGTTTCTGATTGTGGACAATCAGTTCAAATCAATGAAACAAGCCGCATGGGCCATGTATTCAGCACACACACAGTGAGGACACAACACACAGGACAGACAGCACAACAGCAACTCAAAAGCAAGATATAATATTAACAAATTCAAGTGAGGGAGTCAGAAAAATGGTTCGTGTGGCACAGCCAAATTCACAGATGATTCAAAAGGGCGTCGTTCCCAGGGGTGTCGCGTAGTTCCATGACCGGCAGCATGACATGCGGTACGTGTTCGCCGCGATATGCATGTATAGCGACCGATCCTTTACAAATACGCCACCTGGCTGACGGACAGGAGCTCTGGTTGCTCCTCCACTTCTTCGCAAGACTCCTCAAAATGCAGCTCCACGGTGTCCGTGGTCGAGGAAGACGCGCCGGTGGATGCACATTCCGTCTCGCAGTCATCTTCGTCATCCACGTCAAACTCGATTCCGCTACTCTCGCAGTCTTCCTCCAAGATGTAGCACCGACTGTGTCCGCTGGACAGAGAGGAGGAGTCGCTAATGCTGACCATGCTTCCAACAGACGACAGATCGCTGGTGCTCCCAGAGAGCGACACTCGGCTAGCGTACTCGCCTCGAATGTCGTTCAGTGTCGAGTTGATGTCTTCTACTCGGCGCTGCATGTCCGTGCGCTGAAGCCGCAAGCCGTTCAGTTGCTCCTTGATCTTGGCCATTTGGGTATCAATGTCTACGGCCGTTCTGCTGCTCTGCTCTTCAATGTGATCTCCGGAGAACTTCCTCCTGGAGAAGACGGCAGAGACTGAGGACCGTCTCTGTTCCTGGCTGTTGTCGAGCTGCCCCGATCGACGTCGGGCAAGAAAACTCTTCGCGCTCCAGGTACTTCCCTTTAGACTCATTGCGATTCAACCTTTTGCCACTCGATTATTGACTCAATCGTAACAAACAGCAAAGCTCTGCTGGATGGCTAGATTTGGCGACTTTTATAGAAAGCCTGAGCAATGTTTGCTATGTAATGGATACGTCACCATGGACAGACCGCATATGACGTCGTACGGAAGTACCACACATTCCTCGATCGTGAATCCTCAGTATAAACGTCTTAATTCGTACAAATGTGACACAAAACAGGTGTCGTAAGTAGCTATATCTGGCAATATGCGGCTTTCAGGAATGCGAACATTGCAGTGATCTACTCTCCAGGACAGCAACTGCCTTTCTTTCTCTCTCTGTGTGTGTTCTCTGACCTCTCTTTCATGCACCTCTAAGACCGCAGTCATACGTATCTTCTTTGTTTATTCAACTACTCTTTCGCCGATGTCATAAACAACACCCGCCGCACTGGACATGTTTCAGCTGATTACACGTAGTACTGAATGAAGCTTCAGCCCGATAGACCTCCTTTGTGAGCAACAAGTGTGTGCTACAACATGCCGCACTACCAGGACCTCAGTCGTCTCTTCATTAAGAAAGAGTCATCAGTCTGTTAATACTATCAATGTACGTCCTCACTAGTCATGTACTCAGTTGTCTTGATGTAAAAATGAGTGAACATAAGTGAACCATGTTGAAATCCTGGACTGTCTAGCACACAGTGCAGAGATGGGCATGCAACGCAAGCATTGACCTTGCACTGCAGCAACCAGATAGGTACACAGGGCATGAGAAATCACTTGGTCAGCACATCCTGTTCTTCATCCTGTTCCAGCTCAGCTCAGCACTCTCACAGGAAATCATAAAGATAGCTAATGACATCAAAACCAACAGACCTACAAGAGGACAGGACAGGACAGACAGACAGACTGCTGGCACATGGCACACACTGTACACAGGCAGCAGCTCCATGGTCACACAGGACACAATACACCACAACACACATGAACCACTGTACTCTCACACAGCATTGTCTTGTTGTGGTGCTGATGCTAGCACCACAGCAAGACCTTTAGAGAGATTTTCAGGAATCAATCAGACCTGGTGACTGGAGTAGCACCTGACCACGCACACAGGGTCAGCATATGGGATCATGCATGGGCACAACCAACAACAACAAGAAACCAATACCACTGTATTAGGAGTCCCACAAAATGAGGGCCTGGGCGGGAGTACCATCCACGTCCTGTCTGTGCAGTGCAGCAGAGTGCAAACCTTCTGCTTAAACAGCTCACAGGATAAAGGAATGAGAAACAACTACCATTGAGGACAAGTGCACAGTTAGGGACATCACGCCCGAAGCATGGACCACTGTACACACCGAAACTGATACCTTTCTACAATACTTATCATATGTACCAAACAGTCACGTGTAGCACACCGTCGCTGGTGCTTGCAAACCTCCTCTTCTTGTGCCAAGAGTGAGTGGGTGGCAGTGTGCCTAGCAGCTTGGGCGATGGCACTGTTGTAATAACTTAGGTTGGCAGACACGGACACTAAATTGCAGTGGGAGTAACTGACCAATACCGCGCCACTCAGGAACACAGGATGGTGTTGCACACTCAATACATTCAACAGCTACACCGATATTAATCAGTGGCTCTCTGCTCTAGATTGCTTGCAAGTGATCACCAATCTTGTTACACACAACTGGACATGTGTGACCCACATGCACCAACAGCCAGCCAATCAAATCCATCTGTTGTGCCACAAATACGTATACATTACATGCATGCACTATGGTGTCTCTGGGAACTCACAAGCACTAGCTAGTAGTGCACACACAATTAATTAACACTTCATGGTGTGATCCCTCACCATATGCCCCAACACATGTAGGTGCACCTCAAGATCTGTGAAGATATGCGAATAAATTTTATACCTCAGACTAGAGGCTCATTGCACAGTACTCTACGTACAAACAATACCACATCAATGGTACTGCCTACTTTGCAGATTCATGTACACGGCAAAATTTCATTGGTACAGCTGCTTCTGATAAAGCTGATATCAGCTAACGAAGACCTGTTTGCCATTGTCGCCTCGTGCACCAAACCCACTCATACCACTCACGCCACTGGAGGGGGGAGTGGCGTGAGTGGGTCTGGTGCACTCAGGGGAGTGGCGTGAGTGGGTCTGGTGCACTTGGGGGAGTGGCATGAGTGGGTCTGGTGCACAAGGCTTGTGTGGCCACAACATCCCTGTATCAATGGCTTCTGCTGCATACATAAACCTCATTAAAAGGATCTGTTGTGAGTATGTTAGATATACATACGTATGTAGCCATGTACATAAAACATACAATATATGCAATACATACTGTTCCTGCGTGTGCAGAATGCTTGTACATCTCAGATCATGCCAATTTGAGTAACATGTGAGCTGGAACCTTTCATCTCTCAGTGCAGCAGCTGTTCATTGTGTGTAAGCTAGTCGACAGTAGGCCAAACATGCGACAATCGTACGGTGGACAACTTGGCCGCAAAACAAGACTGGCCATTCCTCTGTGACAATTCAACATCTTTAACTCGAACATTGCTTTGCAAAAGCCAATTATCAGCACTACACTACATCACATGACTCCATCAACCGCACACATCACCCCTGTTTACCCATATTGTACTACACTCACATTATACGCTCATTGAGCCTAACCAGACTACTGCTGGCCTATGTGATGGGCATACATACAACATACGCAGTGGCTTTATGTCCCAGTGCACACCAAAGAGACGGCTGAAAGAGATGGGCATTGTATGATCCTTGCATGCATCAGCGGAGATGCAAGGAAGGGGTCGTGTGGGAGAAAGAGTAACAGATGGTTGGGGTAGGGACCCACACACATGTACATACAATATATAGTGAGGTCATGGTGATGTGACACACAACTCCATACTCCATGGACACGTAGAGAGCAAAAAGGGCACTTGAGGTCAGAATGACATCAAGGTGATGCAATTGTAATCCAGAGTGAGACTCCTTTTCTGACAAGGGAACATGTGGGCAAACTGCAGTGAAGTTGCTGACTTCACTGAAGAGGCATTTTGATGGTACAAGATCACCTACTTGGGTTAACCTGTCTCCCCACCACACCACACCACACAAGGCCACACTGTGCCACACAGGAGAATCCAACTACAACACCCACAGTCATGTGGCAACACCTCTAGCCAACACACAACACCTGTAGGTAGGGTGGTGGGTGGTGGTGGTGGTGGGTGGGCAAAGTATGCATACGTAGCTAAAGTGTTTCATACTGTAATCACACACAGCTATTGTACACATATGTACAGTACAGCATGTACTTATTGTTGTACACACAAGAGCAACGCCTCCACAGTCGTATCAAGATTTTCCTTTTTTTTATCACTTTGTCAATCAACCCAGCTAACTGTCAACTGCATAATGACGAAGGAATTGGTTGGTCTGGGAACGCAAAGCAAGCTGTTATCAATTCAGCTCGAACCTATCACACACAACAACTTGTGGAATGCAGTGACTGTGAGAAAGTGATATTAAGTTTCAAGAATATACCTCAGCAAAGGTAAGGAGTGATCGTTATCCCACTTTTGGAGAGGAGAGCCCGATGCTGATGTCTTGTTGAACATGCCATATCGACGGAACCTTTGGGCATTGGTACACTAGCTGGAAATGTCACCAACTGTACAGTACATTTCATGACCAAGTAGTGAAGCACACTACACTACAGTACAGTACAGTACAGTACAGTACAGTACAGTACAGTACAGCACAGCACAGCACAGCACAGCACAGCACAGCACAGCACAGTGCAGCACAGCACAGCACAGTACAGTACAGTACAGTACAGCACAGTACCTTTCATGACCTTACAGCACAGCACAGCACAGCACAGCACAGCACAGCACAGCACAGCACAGCACAGCACAGCACAGCACAGTACAGCACAGCACAGTACAGTACAGCACAGTACGTACAGCACAGTACCTTTCATGACCTTACAGCACAGCACAGCACAGTACAGTACACACACATACAATTATTTCATATAGTACATGCATATAGTGGGGGAAATAATGTGTGACATAAAATAGTGTCAAAATGATAGTAGGAAATGTGAGCATGTTGGGCAGTACAGTACAGTACAGTACAGTACAGTACAGTACAGTACAGTACAGTACAGTACAGTACAGCACACTCTCTCTAGAGCATTTGTTACAGGCAACCTCTGCAGGGCTGTCGCTAAAGGGGATGTCAACACACTCACAGCACAACCCATGACGGACATGCAAGCCCTTTAGCTGCAAAGTGGGCAGGTGTGAAGTACAGCGGTGACAGACAGTATGTACTTGCGATTGTGATGAAATCGAAACAGCCTAGAAAGAAGATCAAATGTCATTTGTGTCTGCTGTGCGTATTATCGAACAAGATACTCTCGACCTCTCACAGACCTCCTACGTCTCCGGGTCAACTCTTTACAAAACTCAATAAGTTACACATAGCCCCCTCAAATGAGGTCATCTGGCGGACACATACGTACGTACGTACGAATGTACTCTACCTGCACAGGTACGACATACATGCAGAGCTCGTATACTGTACCCACACACAGTTACAACATACGTACAGACTCATATATTGTACCCACACAATATACAGACCCACGTACTGTACTGTACTCACACACAGCTACAAAGGCAGCCTGCACACGAGACAACCCCAAAGCCTGTCAATGGAATAAAGGCCATCCTATGCAAACATTGTTAGAGCTCACTGCACATCAGACTACCTTCCACTGTGGTCACTACAGCAGTCATGCCAGCCGTTTGCTACAATTCACACACAGCAATGGGTGTCCAGGAAGCACTGCTCCAAACCACTAAAATACTGCATACTACAGAAGACACGTAGATAAGGCTTGCACTGTATAAAGAGCACAGTCAGTATTGCACACTACAGCAAAGCACACATGCCTTGCCATACAAAACCAATGTTGAGTCAGCAACAAATCAGTTCTGTCTGTCACTTCCTAAGCATACCTATGGCAGCTTGGTAGTGGAACTACCCCATGTAAGCACGTCACTGGGCAACAGAAATAATGTGTTAGTGTGACATGCAAGTCTTATGATAGTGGTACAGATCGAGACAAATCTTGTACAATGAGGTGTCTAGCTCTACAAATGCTGCCATGAAAACAAAGGGTATCAAAGGCCATGTTGAAAGTGAAGGAAACATGCCTCTCCCTTACTACTGCACACCTCCACAGACACACACGTAGTACATTTGTATATACACTACCCACGCTACCCAGTCTAAAGTGCATCCAGTGTATGTATGTATGTATGTATGTATGTATGTATGTATATATGTATGTATGTATGTATGTATGTATGTATGTATGTATGTATGTATGATGTATGTATGTATGTATGATGTATGTATGTATGTATGTATGTATGTATGTATGTAATTGGTTTACTGTACCTTGCCACAGCTCTGATAAACTCCAGCGTCACCAGACACTACAAGGACAGACAGAATGAAAGGAATGGCAGTAATGGCCGAGGGCAGCAGACAAGAATGAGCCGGGACACAACCCAACAATACGAATAGCAAGTGGCATGCTATCAAATGTGGACTTTGGCCCAGCAATGCCACGAATCAGTGTATGTCCTACTCACTAACAGCATCATGACACCAACACAACACACATGATACGTCCAAGACCCAATGCAGTGGATGAACACAGGACTCCCGGGTGGAATCACAGCAATTCCAAAGGAACATCTGTAGTCACACAATACCAAATACGACAATAGGGAGAGAATTCCTGAGAAATTCCATTTCCTTTTAAAATGATTTCTCCCAGATGTACAGAAATCAATAAAGGTATAGCTCCTTAACCTCAACTGTATACAAGACAGAGGGTAGTCATTGCCATACCTGATCCAAATAGCTTGAACCAATATTTCACAGCTCACTGCAGAAGGCGCTGGTCATGGGTGAGCTGTTGTCGGCATTTGGTTAGGCCTTCATACAGTGGCCCACTAATGGATCACTGTGGTCCATGCACCATTCTTGTTCAAACAATGTGACCACTAAATGACTGACTCTGAACTGGATGTAAAGTATACTCACGTGTTCTTAAGCATACCCGTAACACACAGGTGGAAGATAACATATGTACAGTATGAGACACGTCATTTTTCTTGGATGGATTCCTAAATAGACATCATTACCATGACAGACAATAAGCATGCAATTCCCGTGTAGCAGGACACGACAAAGCTTTCCTCCGAGCAATGACATGTCTTACACCCAAACACTACCACCATACGTACGTACATTAGCAATTAGCAATCTTCTGTACACCAGCACACACAGACTTTAACCATTGCTGCAAGCACACTTGACTGAGCTGTTTAGGGCTTGATAAGTACAGAGAGTAAGTCAAAAGGCCGTGTCTATGTTGGAGGACACAAAGCAAGGTATGGGTAGACATGTTTGAAGCCACATTGTTCACTGTAACTGATTAGTGCTCCATTGAACTGCAATGAGGCAGGCACAAGAATGGGAGGAAGGCTTGGAAGCTCCAGCTTTAGGAGCCAAGGTACAAATTGAAATCTTTGCATTCAGTAGAATGTATTTTAGCAGTGTAGAGGACTGAGAGTCTGTCTCACCTTGCACCCTACCTCCTGGATACAACAGGCATGGACACAGGCATACCAATAATAGTATTGCTAAGCATACGTACCAATAACAGTATTGAAGTGAGGGCTTCTCAGCTGGCTCAGGCATGAGAAAGGGTAGTTCTCGAATACCAGCTTCAAAACAGGGTTGAAAACCTTGCCGACGTTTCGACCAGATGCTCTGGCCTTCTTCGCCCTGAAGAAGGCCAGAGCATCTGTTCGAAACGGCGGCAAGGTTTTCAACCCTGTTTTGAAGCTGGTATTCGAGAACTACCCTTTCTAATAACAGTATTGCTAGGCATACCAATAACAGTATTGCTAGGCATACCAATAACAGTATTGCTGAGGCAGGCCATGAGCACTAGCCTAACCTAGGTAACGGCTTCACCATAACACAACAGTGTAGACCTAGACAAAAGGGATACTGCTGAAGTGTGGCACAAGTAGGACATGCTGCCATGAATCAGACAACACTGAGCTCACTGCCTAAGGCCACGCCAGTCTGTTGCTGGGAAACAGTCAACAGCTCAGCATAAGCAACTCCTTTGACCTAAATTAATGATTATGTCAAGTAATACCAGAGGAACTGAGCAAGGCGAGAAGGGGAGGGAGGCGCAGTTGGGAACATCTCAACATCTCAACAGATGAGAATTTGCTGTTTATTGTTAAAAGGACTTGTAGAGCAAACACAGACAGCCACAAACACAACACACAGCCACAGCCACTCAGGTGTACATAATACCAATGCATACATGTATAAATACAGACTGCATGTCATCATGTGATTTAACGTGTTATAGTGAACGAGCCACTCAGGTGCACACATACATATGTACATACATATCATACATACCTTGTATCTAGGTGCATCCAGATTGTCTCCTGCGCTCATCAAGGACAAGAAGTGAAGGGAGACTAAAGTGGCGACCTGCAGGGGCAAAATGCCACCAGTCACAAACACCCACACGCACACTGTACAGGTGTAGCCACCCACAGATTACAGGCCAAGTCTCCCAAAACTCAAGTAGAACTACAGGCACAGGACAATGGTTAAACTGACACTAGCAATGTACACACAATTATCACTCACTTTCCCACCCCTCCGACCACCACCGAGAGTGGAGATGGCACACCATTGCACCAACACATGCCTTAAAGGCGGTACATTTATGAACAAGCTCTTCCCATGACCACTAAGGGTCCGGGTTAGTCTACATGATGACCTCAGCCAATAGGCACCAGAGTTATTGCAACTACAAGGTACTTGGAAACCACAAGTTTCCTTAGACAGGCTTCCAATGAATGTCATTACCGCAGGCTAAGCAGCTGCACAAGCATTAGCACACCACAGGATTTCAATGAATCTCATTAGCAAAGCAACAACAACAGGGTATTCATCTGCTGACATGGGGTGGAAGGAATCATTGGAATGCAAGTTCAGAAGGAGGTGTACAGTATATGACCTGTTGCCCTTATGGGCACACTAAATAGACTACGTATGTAGTACACAGAGTGTTGTGGCAGTGGGGCTGGGTTACACAGGGATGAATGTGGAGGCTGTGGGACCCTCACCACCCCCTAGTCACAGCTGCCTGCCTCCCTCCTTAGAAGGAAAACAAGTGTACCTATAGGGTATTGTATGTAGCTAATGTACGTAGGTATGTGCATACACATGCACGCATGCACAGCATACCAGCACACACACACACACACACACACACACACACACACACACACACACACACACACACACACACACACACACACACACACACACACACACACACACACACACACACACACACACACACACACGCATGCACACACACACACAGACACACACACACACACACACACACACACACACACACGCATGCACACACACACACATGCACACACACATGCACACACTCATGCACACACACACACACATGCACACACACTCACGCACACACGCACACACTCATGCACACACACATGCATACACACACACACAACATAACACACACACACACAACACACACACACACAACATAACACACACACACACAACACACACACACACACACACAACATAACACACACACACACAACACACACACACACACACACACACACATACATAACACACACAACATACACACAACACAACATACACACAACACAACACCACACACACACACACACACACAACACACAACACAACACACACACACACACACACCTGCGAATACAGTCCACAGGACACTCCGACAGACTTGTCAAAGATGCTGTAAAAGATGGCCATCAGTCGATCCAGAGGAAAGGGCTTGGGGCCGGCCAGCTGGCGGTTCACCTAGGTGCAGTACAGAACACACAGGTACACACATCAATGGTTAAGCAGGTGGTGCGTAAATCTACGTAGTACTGTACGTACGCATGTGCACAGAGGTAACACAGCAGTGCGTCCCTGCATCTGCAGCATTTCACATGGCTCTTACAGGAAGCAAATCTTACAACAGTCATTCCGTGATTTCCATACCCGGCTGCCCGTTGCATGCAGCAATCACTCGTGATTGTAGTATTGGAGCTGTGCTAAACACAGCCAGACTCATGCACACTCAACCATTCAAATGCCGTAACCACACGAGTGATTAGATCTGACATGATACGTATGTGACCGTTACGGTACGTACATACGTACGTACGTATCGTAAGTGTGCAAACAATTACACAGAAGAGCACTTGGTAGGAAGCATTAATCCGTTAAGTCATACAATCACAATACACAGATCAGTACGCGCTGTGATGCAATCTCAAAGTTATTTCCACATCAGGAGGTGTGATTAATTTCATATTACTCATCCATTTCCTACAGACCCAAGTAACAATGTAGGTTTTGTGTAAGTTACGTTTTGTAGTTCTGAGAACTAACAACCTAGGAATATATTGTACCGTATCACCATTTCCTACTTGTAACGTCATGCATCGGTGGGGGAGGATTCATTATCTCTGTATTAGGGTACGCTATTCAATTGTATGGTGAACCTCAGTACATACCAGACTACAGGAGAGAGTAGTACTGTGCAACAGCAGCTGGGTATGTGAGGAAAGTGGGTGTGTGATGGAAGTGGGTGTGTGATGGAAGTGGGTGTGTGATGGCAGTGTCCCTTGAGTGGTACATGTCAGCTAGTGCTTTGTGTCTCTCCAGTCAGTGACCCTGCGGGTGGGCACACACGTCTTGACGAACAGTGATTGCAGGGTACCTAATATCTACTGTAGTCCCAAGTGTGCAATACAACCTGTCATGTGACAATTACACTGGAACTCAAAGTCTCACAACATATTTGATGACACACTGTTTGTACGTACGTATGTATGTAAACTACATGAGAACCCGCAGTCCTAACACTGTAATGACACCTGAATCAATTGACATCAATGTGCAATAGGGTTGCTGCAGGTGCCATACAATTACTCCAGAGAGGTCTGCCATGTCCCTGTCAGCACCAAGGAGGGAGGGTGGGTCTACTCTACTCTATGTGCCTATCTATACACGTAGGCAGCTGCTCCATAGGGTTGATACATACAGTACCTGTTGTAGAGGGAGACAGTGCTTTAGTACTACAAGGTGCAAACAGCAGTGACGACAGAACACACCCACCCACCAGGGGTTGCTAGAAGCTTTCGATGGGAGTGGACCCCCATCTTCTTAGACTGTTTTTGCAAAAGCGCATTCCAACATACATAGCTGAATTACTGATATCAATTATTTAATTGTCTAGTTAACCCTGTTTGACCTACATGGGTAATTATCCAATCCTGTTGGAGAAGAAAGTCTCCTTGCATAAGCATTCTCATGTGAAATGGGTTCAAATACCTTGTGGCAATTGGTTGGAAGTTAAGTCAGTTAACACATACAGATACACACACATGCACGCACACACGCACACACACGCACGCACACATGCACACACGCACACACACATGCACATGCATGCACGCATAGACACATGCACACGCATGCACGCACACACATGCACACACAGACATGCACACGCGCGCACACACACACAGACGCACGCACGCACACACACTGAGAGCCATGAAGACAAAGTCCTTTACTGTTTCATCTCCCTCAACAGGCAACCTGTGTAAACAGCTTCCTTAGGTGGGAAGGTATGCAATCAAACCAATCAGAGAGAGCCCAGTAGGTGTTCTGTTGTCCATCTTACCTATTCAGTCAACCAGCAGTTACCTGTGCCACAACATGGGTGGCAGCAAACAGGAGGGCTTCTCCAAAGGTGACATTCCAAAGATTGAAGACAACTATCTTAGTCCCCTAACTACAGCTTGCTGGGAAAGAAGCAAGCAAAGTTGATCACATACGTACCTGAGAAACCACCATCACTACACACAAGGTACATTCCTCTTCTCCAATTTACCACAGAACATTCAGTACACAGTCAAATCACACAAGCTCATGTGATTTAAAGCTTCTTGCAGACATTTCATTGGTACAGGCTTCTTGGCCACTTAGGAGACAGAGGGGCAGCAACTGTTCAAGTGACCTCATTCTGTGTACCTACTAACCCCAAAGGACAGACCATCCACAGGAGAGTACAGGGTGGTACAGGCTTCTTGGCCACTAAGGAGACAGAGGCAGTCCCTGTCCCAAGTGACCTCATACTGTGTACCTACTAACCCCAAAGGACAGACCATCCACAGGAGAGAACAGGGTCAAACCTGGGACACCCAAAATATATCACTCTGGTGAGGTGAACACCAGGGACTGATATGCTAAAAAAAGTAAACACATAGAATTGAAATATAAAATAAATACACAACCTGTATGAGGTCATTGCTAGAGAAGCACTTCAGGGGGCCAGGGTGGAGCATGTCAGCTAAAAAACATAGCCAATTGGGTAATGACCAAGACAGGTCTGTAAACATGTGACCACATTTCACTTTAGGTCTCTTGTCCAGGTGTGCTGCTCCTGGTGTCTTTTGCAACCCCAAACAATGGCTGGTGCCAGAGATTACCTCCCCCCCTTACACATTACTTGTACAAACCAATGCACATGCGTGCATGCCGCCTATGCACACTCACTCAGAACCACAACATAAGCAGTGCTGTTAATTACCCGTCTGGCACACACCGGCATGCGGCAGTAAGTATCTCCTACAAGGTAATAATTATGGTAAGGTCACAACACAGAAGGAGAAAGCATCATACCTCACCCAATCAGAACTTGAACTGCCTTCTCGGAAGAAACACAATCTACAATAGAGGGCAGCAGTCCACCACACTGGGTTGATCTCGTTCAATAGTCCTCACTTATGCGCATTCCATGCAGAACCCCACACGTGTCACAGCCATACAGCAGTGCCCTCTTGGTGAGGTGATCAATGCACAAAGAATGCTGGCAGGCTTGTCCACTGGCAAAGGCAGCAGACGCACTGACTACTCCTGTTACAATTCAGTACCAGACGAGTCATACACCAAGCAACTTCTAGGAAAGGTGTGGAATTGGACACTGTGATGCACAGCCTCATTGAAGGAATCAATCATTCTTGACTACATCAATACATGATTGTATTTCAATGTATGGTCAGGACTGACATACCGTACCGTTCAGTACAGTACAGGGTTGGGCTTTTTATTAAGTCCAGTGACCCATTGCTACATGTCATGTGACCCATTGCTACAGGTCATGTGACCTTGCTGCAGGTCATGTGACCTTGCTGCAGGTCATGTGACCTTGGTGCAGGCCATGCAGTATGTACACCCTGTATGTACATACATGCTGATTGTATGTATTGTAGGCGTGTTGTAGTGCCGACTGTAAATCTTGGGGGGAGGGGTCACCTGGCTGGCCAAAGGTGTGTGGCAGTCCAGTGTGCATAAGCTAAGAAGAGTTTCTGCTCACATGCGACACATGAATGGAAAACATCTGGAAAAGTTTAGGGACACACGTCTGTTAATGAATTATGTCAAGATTTTATTAGATATAAAGTTGACATGAAAGTGGGAAGAAGGAAGTGCTGTCATTTACCTTTTGACATCAGTCAAAACATGCAGAAAGGAGGCTACTGGTTGACAAGGTTGTAGCCCACCAAAGAAAATGAGCTGTGATTAAAAGGAAACACGTACGTACATGTATACGTACACACATACATACATACATACGTACATTCATACGTACACACATACATACATACATACGTACATTCATACACTATACATACATATATGCATACATTATACATACATTCATACATTATACATATATACATACATAAATACTGTGGTGTACAGGGTGCATTTATACTATTTACACTACCTTTACTCCAGCATTAGTGCTAGGACACAAGAGCTCACAGCCCTAGTGGAGCCATGAAATAGGCCTCCATGTACGTAAGTACAGTGTGCGTGTGTGTGTGCTGTGTGTGTGTGTGTGTGTGTGTGTGTGTGTGTGTGTGCTGTGTGTGTTTGTGTGCTGTGTGTGTGTGTGTGTGTGTGTGTGTGTGTGTGAACATGCTCCTACCAGTGAACAGAGTGTAACAGAGCGACAGCCACAACCCGTGCCAAGTCATACAGTGGTTCGTTTCTAGTACAACCATCGCACAGTGAGCAAGTAGCAATCGACAGGTACTAAATTAGTGGGAATGGGATGTAATCCGAAGGCCTGGGTTCACGACTACTGTTACTGCTGACACGTGCAGGCCCTCATACTGACAGACACACACGGGCTTGCATTAAAGGTAATGCGAGAGCTGAGAATGGTGTACTGTTCCCCCCACCACATGCCATGCCAAGTGCAAAGTTCTAGTTCAGCCACTCATTATTCACATCATGGTGCTAGGAGGGGGGCAGTGCAGTCCAGTTGTGCTAGCCCCTCCTCTTGAATGCCACTCCCACAGAAGGTCCCACAATGAGGAGTATGCACAGCCTATTCTGAACAATAGATGTAGTGCAAGACCTGCACTGTATCCAGACAACTAGAACTACGAATTCCAGGAAAGCAGATGCATTGTGTAAATTCTTCCAAGTAGGATGAAGTATGAGGGGGAGGTACAGGGTCAGCTGCTCCCATTCCCTTCCATTATCAGGCACACAATCCAGCTTCCGCTTGTCTTGTTCAAATGCATACAATGTAGAGAGATACATTGATACACACAGCGAACCCACACACGTCCCCCCCCACACACACCACACATGTGAACGTACTTACTGTAGATGCGTGTGCACCAATACACACTACACAAATACGTACAAGTACGCATGCACACACTCACACACACACACTCACACACACACACACACACACACACACACACACTCACACACACACACACACACTCACACACACACACACACACACACACACACACACACACACACACACACACACACACACACACACACACACACACTCACTTAACCCTGACCACAGCAATATGGACGTCACCCATGCCTACAATACAGTAAGTTTTCGCCTTCATCTGCACAGAGCAGTTATAACCTCATCGGCAGCCAATCACCGGTACCAATTGGGTGGCATTGAAGCCAACACAATTACATTAGGCAGTAATAATGGAAACAGTCCAAGCACGCACATCGAATCACCACAAACAACCGCTAATGAGAATAATTGGACATAATGTCTATCATGATTTGAGTGATGACTGGGGCCTACACACACACACCTGCTCACAACAACCATCTCAGCACATACGCACTGTACCATGTAGGGGGGTGGGTAGGGGGGTGGGTAGGGGGGTGGGTAGGGGGTGGGTAGGGGGGTGGGTAGTGTGGGTAGGTAGTGTGGGTAGGGGGGTAGGTATTGCAGGTAGGTAGTGTGGGTAGGTAGCGCGGGTAGGTAGTGTGGGTAGGTAGTGTGGGTAGGTAGTGTGGGTAGGTAGTGTGGGTAGGTAGTGCGGGTAGGTAGTGCGGGTAGGTAGTGCGGGTAGGTAGTGTGGGTAGGTAGTGCGGGTAGGTAGTGTGGGTAGGTAGTGTGGGTAGGTAGTGCGGGTAGGTAGTGTGGGTAGGTAGTGCGGGTAGGTAGTGTGGGTAGGTAGTGTGGGTAGGTAGTGCAGGTAGGTAGTGTGGGTAGGTAGTGTGGGTAGGTAGTGCGGGTAGGTAGTGTGGGTAGGTAGTGTGGGTGGGTAGTGTGGGTAAGGGGGTAGGTAGTGTGGGTAGATAGTGCGGGTAGGTAGTGTGGGTAGGTAGTGCGGGTAGGTAGTGCGGGTAGGTAGTGCGGGTAAGTAGTGTGGGTAGGTAGTGTGGGTAGGTAGTGCGGGTAGGTAGTGCGGGTAGGTAGTGCGGGTAGGTAGTGTGGGTAGGTAGTGTGGGTAGGTAGTGTGGGTAGCTAGGGTGTGTAGGTAGTGCGGGTAGGTAGTGCGGGTAGGTAGTGCGGGTAGGTAGTGCGGGTAGGTAGTGTGGGTAGGTAGTGTGGGTAGGTAGTGTGGGTAGGTAGTGTGGGTAGGTAAGGAGCAAGCTGAACGTGGAGCTTCTTCTAAACTGAACAAGGACAAAATAAATGTGTCAAGGACCGGAGGGAAGTACAGTACACGAGACAGAAGACAGGCTGGTGTCTGGCCAGCTGGTACAGGGAGGGACATGCTATATATGGCTTCTTCATTGATTGTTGTGTGTACATTGACATCACAGACATAATGGCTGTGTGTACTATTGCAATTTCTTCATCCTCCAAAATGGGAAAAGACTGAATTACACAATCGGGCAGTTGAATGAGCCTTAGCAACACACCAGATTACTTGATGACTGGATGTCTACCGAGTCATTATCAGAATTGCCCTTAATACATCAAGTCATTTGCTTCCATTGGTGTGGAGCACACCCCAAACGCATCAACCCTCGGGCAGGAAGTCACATGCGTAACCAATCAGCCATGGGGGACGGAACTCCCTCCCTCATGATATTAACCCTAGAAAGATCCAGAAGAAAGATCCCCAGGGGAAGATCTGATCTCAGCTAGTCTACGTAGTGTGATGTACCCTCTGGTCTCCCCCCAGATGCTAACGTATACCACACCCCCTATAGCTTAAGGGCCAGGCAGGGAGGGGCTAGAGCGCTAGACGAGCTCTGAGCTCCATGTAGGGTCAGTGACCAGACATGGTCACGTATGTATGTACAGCAAACAACAACAAAAGCATGACTGACATCTCAGCCCAGAATGCCAGCCACAGTACGTACATGGGTCATACGCATATAGCACAGCAACAATGACTCGAGATGACACAATTACATCATGTGCAAAGGGTTGTATACGTACGTTTGTAGTTGCACACACGCAGGCAAGCACACTCCTACAGCAGAGGAATGAGGGACACTCAATCCATAAAGCACCATACTGTAGTGTGAGAAGACAGTTTGATTGGTTATTCAATGGAGCTCTACAGTGTGTGCATGAAAGAAAGAGTTCACATCCAACTGAACACACACAGACCCAAAGCACTGTGAAACCTTGGGACCAATGTTCATGTGCACATGGTGTTGTTGTGAAATTGTTGGCATGACAACAGTCAGGTGATCAAACGTATTATTGTGTAATGGGGTGCCTGCTTGTACTACAGTGTTCTGAGTAAGCACGGACCATAGTCTCGCACGACCAGGTGGAGAACAACAGTGGTAGGAGTTGTTAGGGGTCTAGTTATACGAGTCAGTTGTCATTGCCTGCATTTGCTTCAGCATAACCTTTGTATGTGCTGATGTCACATGACATCACACGACCCACACACCCTATAACACAATTCAGTAACATACTACAGCAATCTCTACAGAGCCTTGGCCCAGTCCAAAAGCTGTCAGAACCTCCCCATTCAGAAGTGGTAGGGGACATTAATACAGCAGCCACTGTCCTCCAAGTGGCACATCAGTGGCTCCGGCCGTCTGCAGCATTGGCTGCTTAGTGTGCAGAAAACCCAACTGTACCTTTGACCTTCCTTCCCATTCCAAGGTTGCTCCAAACCCAGGTCCTTGACCAGACCAGAGTAGTAGGGCAATAATCTGTACGAAAATTCCCTTGTAACACAGGAAAGGGACTATAGCTAAATGGGAAGCAGTGAAAAATTGTACTAGCGAAGACTGGGGTGCATTGGCTGTGACTGACGAGAAGGCACAGGCACTGTGGTGGTCAAGGGTGGGACAGTGACGACACTGCTCGAGGCACTTTGTTGTTCTGGGATTGGCTACTCAGTCGGGCAGGGCAGCTCCTCCACCCAACACAGCTAATAGGTTCAATCCAATCGCCAACATCAATATACATATCTCCCAGCCTTCCTCATTAGACTGCGACACACCTGGTGGGTACAATTGAAGTCTGCAGTCTGGAAAATCTTAGTCTCTCACACTCCCAGAACTAATTCTGATTTTAGGAATCAAGGGACGTGTACTCACATAGATCATGCATTAAGCTCATTGGTAAGGCTGTACTCCTCATTGTGGGTGCGACTGGGGGCGGCATTCAAGAGGAGGGGCTAGCATGACTAGACTGCACTGCCCCCTCTCCTAGCACTATGATAAGAATAATGAATGGTTCAACTAGAACTTTGCACTGGGCATGACGTCAGGTGTATGTGGTCAGGGAACAGCACACCATTCTCAGCACGTAGGCTCTGTGGCAGGCTCAACAGTAAAAAGTCCACACTCACAATGATCAGATCTACCGATACCCCACGCATATGCAAATCTAAAAATGAACCAAATTAAACTTTGTCCTTGACACACGGTACAACACCATCATTGCATCATCGCCCTTGCACAAGTAACCAGAGCTGGGTGCTATGGATTCACTTTGGCGGGTGTTGTGCATCTGACTGTCTCTGGCCACGTGGGTCCGCTAGATACCACTCAGAGTGGAATACTACAAGAGGAGAGACTAGCAACATGGGGGAGGGGGAGGGGGAGGGGGGCTGGTACCCCCAGCGGAGCAGTTGTGTGTAAGGTCCGAGGGAAGACGGGACTCCAGTATTGACAAGCAGCCATTCCTAGTGGAGGTTGAGTCACGATCTCGTGCATGCTGCAAGGTGCCAGTCTTCTACAGTCGTAGGAATGGAATCAGGTCAGCCTCTCAATGGCATGTGGGATCAAAACATCATTCCAATCAAGAATCAACAATGCACAAAACTAAACTCAGCCCCTGACATACAACACCCTCATTGCGTCATCTCTCCTTGCACAAGTAACCTGAGGACACCGTGAGTACTTACGACTGTGGATCCATTGTGCACGACCTTTGGCGCCGCATTGAGAGGAGGGCAAGCATGCAACATCGAGGACAGCCATTCCTAATTTCCTCCAACCAAACTGCAGTATCAACCCTTAAGAACCTCACTACTGCACATGGGGCTAGCACCATATCGGGATCCATTCCACAAAAACTAGCCATTTCAGCCATGCAGAACTTCCTTTAGCTCAACAAGCCCTATGTACATATGAATGTATGTACGTACGTATGTATGTATGTAGTATGTACTGTATGTATGTATGTATGTATGTATGTAGTATGTACTGTATGTATGTATGTATGTATGTATGTATGTATGTATGTATGTACGTACGTATGTACAGTATGTATGTACATATGTATGTACGTATGTATGCACGTACGTATGTGTGCACGCATATATGTATGTATGTATGTATGTATGTATGTATGTATGTATGTATGTATGTATGTATGTATGCATGTATGTATGTACGTATGTATGTATGTACGTACGTACAGTATGTATGTACGCATCATTGCATGTATGTATGCATGTACATACGTGTGTACGTATATACGTATGTGTGTACGTATGAATTTATGTATGCAGGGTGTGTGTGTGGGTGTGCATTTACCGTTTCATTGTCCTTGTGGCAAGTCCAATTGCTCAAGCAATTACCAACTTTGATAAGATATCGTTACAACTAGACACAACTGCATACGCAGGGGAGAGTGTGCACATGCGTACAGCGGGACCCTCGGAGGTTTGTGGTACAGTCATACTGTACAGGCACTGTTTATGCAGTGACTGTGATGTGTAACTGTGATACAAGGCTAGTTCGCAGAGCAATACACATATTGCCTTATTCTGCCCTTGTGACAGTCTGTGTCTAGACAAGCTTTTGAAGGTACGCACACAAGATTTGAACAAGAGGACCCCAGGTGTTGTTGTGGGACATGCGTAGTTCCATACGGCAGTCTCATACTGTACCTAGTCAGCACACTGCCTCCTACAGTTTGGGGAATGAGTTGTGAGGGGTCAGAGTTCTGTGAACACCCTACATCAGGTATGCAGATGATGCAATGCTCAAATAGCTCAGACATGTGTGTGCGCAGCGCAAAGTGACCACAGCACCTGTACACAGCACACACATGTTCATGTTATCTAAGGGAATGCCTACAGAGGGAGTGTGAACTTAGAGTCCCACAGAGAGGTTGCAGCGCTGGTGTTTACATGACTACAACACTGGGAGTTTGTGTCACAGTAGACCAAAGGGGGGAACGCAGGAAGCAGGAAGATGTGTATTGACACAAACCAATTAAGGTTACCTTGTGAGAGATGGGAGAAGGTTAAGGTTCATACGAGAGGTTGATGACAGAAGGTTAAGAATGTTAGCAAAATCTTTGATGAGCACAAACACAGCTTTTGAAACTTGATAACTATTCGTTAGCAGGATTGTCCAATCGAAAGATTGCTTTCTGGTGCTTATAAACAAGTATAGGAGTGTTGCGAAAGACACCTTCTTACAGTACATAATACTGTTAAAATTGATGATACCACAAACATGTGAGTAAATAAAAAGTGCATCTAAATAGATTTGGTGTGGTGCAAAACAAAAGTACGCATGTAAACGATTGTGAGGGAAGGATTGGTGACTTACTTGACAACGACATGGTAATGATGCAGTGAAGAAAGTTAAATTAACAGGTGATGTCTGGCAAATAGGGGCATACAGCTGTGCTGAAGACACTAATGAATACGTACGGGAGACTGCTTACATAAGTTAGTCCAATGTCTAGTTCCAGATAGAGAGAAGATGTATGTGAGCCCATATCCAGGTTCGTGGAACTCCTTCCTTTGTTGATCTTGCTGACTTTGCAAACCTTGCTTCAATACTCCAATCGGTCTTTGCCTCAGTAAGACCGCTGCACGGTCAGTCACTCTTCTGCACAGCCCATCTGCACTAGCCATGTACACATTCAGGGAGCTCTTCAATTCTACTGTGTACACATGACCACAGGTGTACAAGGAATGTGACACACGATCCCTCTTCATCAAGGATACGTGACTCTACCATCATCAGAGTTCACTTCAGGAAAAGGTTCACAAGATGAGAGGCAGCGAGAGGTTAAGGTTCACAAGAGGAGAGGCAGCGAGAGGTTAAGGTTCACAAGATGAGAGACAGCAAGAGGTTAACACGCTCATTGAAGAACACCCACTACTTCACCTCCTCTTGTATTCAGTAGAGAGGAGTATACGTGCGTACATACAGTGATTGAATGCTGCACTGGCTCATTGCTGCGTACGTAGGGTCAGTGAGAGGGAGTGAACACTGAGATCAAGGGACACGGCAGATGCTGCAAGTGCATGGAAACGGATCATTTGTGACTTGTTCTGTCACATTCAAAGTGAGGGGTATTCCCTATTCCCCATTCCCTATCCTCCTACGTATGTAATCCAAGATGTACTCCGGACAATGTTAGGCAATGGACAATCCATGCAAATGTACGTTTACTGTAAGTGACCATAGTCACCACAAGATTTGAACAAGAGGACCCCAGGTGATGTTGAAGGACACGTGTAGTTCCATACAGCAGTCTCATACTGTACCTAGTCAGCACACTGCGTCCTACAGTTTGGGGGATGAGTTGTGAGGGTTCAGAGTTCTGTGAACACCCTACATCAGGTATGCAGATGACGCCATGTCAAATAACTCAGACACGTGTGTGCGGTGGGCAAAGTGACCACATCACCTGTACACAGCACACACATGTTCATGCTATCTAAGGGAATGCCTACAGAGGGAGTGTGAACTTAGAGTCCCACAGAGAGGTTGCAGCGCTGGTGTTTACATGACTACAACACTGGGAGTTTGCATGACAATAGACTGAAATTAGCGAAGTAGTGTGATATGCATTAATACAACCAGTTAAGGTTACATATATACGTTGTGGGAGACGGGAGAAGGTTAAGGTTTACAAGAGAAGTATTCACAGGCGGTTAAGGTTCATACTGGGAGGGTGATGACAAGCGGTTAAGGTTCATACGGGAAGGTGATGACAAGTGGTTAAGGTTCATACTGGGAGGGTGATGACAAGCGGTTAAGGTTCATACGGGAAGGTGATGACAAGCGGTTAAGGTTCATACTGGGAGGGTGATGACAGGAGGTTAAGGTTCATACTGGGAGGGTGATGACAGGAGGTAAAGGTTCACAGAGAGAACATTGTAGGAGTTTCATGTTCGCACTCTAGGGGAGATGGCAGGAGGTTAATGCTCCCCACGCACAGTACAACACCATTCATCCTACGACCTTCACTTGTGTACTGAGATAGGTAACCAGAGAAGGGCACTGTACTCATTTCGACAATGGATCCATCCATACGTACATGGTCATTGGTGTACTTAACGGAGTGCAGTACACTTCATATCTGCTGTACTACAGAGATAGCCTCACACCTGCCACTGTGACGTTGTGTGTGAGTCCATTTGTGAGAGGTCAGAGTTCTGTGAATACCCTAACTACCCACATCAGGAACAGTACATACGTAAGCCGTGACACCATGCTCAAATACCACAGACATGTGCGTGTGGTGTACAAAGGTACAATAATTAAATACACTACATTGTTGTAGAGAGCAGTAGGTTAAAGTTAGTGTGGTGAGAGGTTGCAAGAGATATACAGCCTCCCATACTGTCATTACTGCATCATCTCCCCATTCATCAAAGCATGTGGTGCCTAGTTCTGTGACACACATGATACGTGTGTATTCCCTGTCCTCCTACCTACGTACATACATACGTAGGTAGGTACAGTTCGCAGTCTGTGCAGTACCTGTCTGTATAATGATTGGCAATGGATTACACACTGTGTGCTTGTACCCTTATTGTAGGTGATCATATCCCTTACCAGTAGGGGAGATGAGGGAAAGTGGAAATTTACCTAAGAGGTATACAAAATTCTGTGTGACTGGGTTCTTGCAATATGATGAATGTGGAAAACCATTAGCCACAAATTATTGGACGGAGGGTTTCAGACAGTTCAATCAATTTGGCCCTTATCAGCAAAGACAAACCTTTTGAATTAAGTACATGTTGTAACAACACTATCTGGTCACAATTTACTGCTAGTGGAAATTCCCCATTGATCTTAATATGAGAGACTTGGCCATGGCATCCCCTCCACTGCTCACTTATTACACATTGCATAGACTCCTTAACCCCACAAGTGTGACAGTCTGTGTGTGAGTCTGGAGAGAATTTGAAGGCATGTACGTACACAAGATTTGGACAATGGGACTCCAGGTTATGTTGTGGCAGACGCGCAGTTCAGTGCAACAGTGGACTATGACACTTGTTGCACACTAGCCAAAAGATTATCTTTTGGCTAGTGTGCAACAAGTGCCATGGACACTCTACCTAGCCACTCAGGTCTTTACAAAACAGTGGCCTCCCAACACACTACTCATTGCAGCAGTTGGGGGATGAGTTGTGAGGGGTCAGAGTTCTGTGAACACCCTACATCAAGTATGCAGATGAAACCATGCTCAAATAACTCAGACATGTGTGTGCGCAGCGCAAAGTGACCACAGCACCTGTACACAGCACACACATGGTCATGTTATCTAAGGGAATGCCTACAGAGGGAGTGTGAACTTAGAGTCCCACAGAGAGGTTGCAGCGCTAGTGTTTACATGACTACAACACTGGGAGTGTGTGTCACAGTAGACTGACAGACCAAATAAGGGAATATAAGATATTGCTGCAGCCAAGTAAGGTAGTACCACTGTGGGGTATGTTGTCGACTACGACTGACTTGCACGTACGTGTAAGTTCAAACCACAGAAATGGCTACAATGCAAGCATTACACAGCCTGTCACAACGTCAGCACATTGTCACTGCATCAGCACATTGTCACTATATCAAAAGTTTGTAACTGGTTGTCACTGTGTCAGCAAACTGTTACTGTGTGTGCATGCAGAGTGACTTGCAGTGATAGCAAGTATCGCAAGTTGTCACAGTGTCAATCAATCACTCAACTCCGACCACTCCACACAAAACCATTGCACAAGTGAGGCCACACCCCTCTTCTGTGGTTGGAGGGGCTGGCACGCCAGACAATATGTACTGTAGTGTGCAACTGTATGCCTCTGTGTGGTACACAATGCCACACCTGTCATCTCTCACACAAGACACATCATCAACATTGATTCATGTACGTAGTGAAAGACATAATTTTTCAGGTTTTGTAACTCTTGTGTTACTTACCCATTTGTGTACTGTTGACCATAGAGCTCGGCTTGGAGGAGTAGCTAGGGCCTTTTTCGGTGTGAGAAAGATGTACAGCCAAGTACTATATTGTCCCGACTGCCCATTCGCCGGCAAGAACCCTCACATGATGGATGATTTCATTAAATGATGTCAAGTGTGACAGTTAAGAAGGAATACCCCGCACACCTGCGCCCACCCCAGACTACACACTAGTTCCTGGTTCATGAAAGAAGGGTATGTACCAAGCTAAGTTATAAATAGAGATTACCTCATCACCACAGGAAAGGCGAGGGAACTTCCCTAACTTCTGTGTACACAATTACATACAGTTCCTCTATGCTGAAATGAATAGTCTTACAAAAATACGTATTATTACAGGATTAGTGTTTGGCGAGTAATTTAGCATCTGACAGTCTGAGCCAATGCTCCGGTCCTTACGCACATCATACATGATGCTATGCGTACATGAAATGTAGCAGCACATATTCACTGCTGAACAAGGTTTAACTTCAAACTGTGTGCATACGTAATTATTACTATGTATGTACATACGTACGTATGTACGTAGTAATATGCGTAAAATGTAAAGCCACAATTGATGGATAAAAATTTTGTCCTAATTTCTAGTTTATGACAGATCACTCACATATATAGCACTCACTCAGATCACTCTCTTAGCTCCGCCCACACTCTCTTAACTCCGCCCACACTCCCTTAGCTCCGCCCACACTCCCTTAACTCTGCCCACACTCCCTTAGCTCTGCCCACACTCCCTTAACTCTGCCCACACTCCCTTAGCTCCGCCCACACTCTCTTAACTCCGCCCACACTCCCTTAGCTCCGCCCACACTCCCTTAACTCTGCCCACACTCCCTTAGCTCTGCCCACACTCCCTTAGCTCCGCCCACACTCCCTTAACTCCGCCCACACTCCCTTAACTCTGCCCACACTCCCTTAACTCTGCCCACACTCCCTTAACTCTGCCCACACTCCCTTAGCTCTGCCCACACTCCCTTAGCTCTGCCCACACTCCCTTAACTCCGCCCACACTCCCTTAACTCTGCCCACACTCCCTTAACTCTGCCCACACTCCCTTAGCTCCGCCCACACTCCCTTAACTCTGCCCACACTCCCTTAACTCTGCCCACACTCCCTTAGCTCCACCCACACTCCCTTAGCTCTGCCCACACTCCCTTAACTCTGCCCACACTCCCTTAACTCTGCCCACACTCCCTTAGCTCCGCCCACACTCCCTTAGCTCCGCCCACACTCCCTTAGCTCCACCCACACTCCCTTAGCTCCGCCCACACTCCCTTAGCTCCACCCACACTCCCTTAGCTCCGCCCACACTCCCTTAGCTCCGCCAACACTCCCTTAGCTCCGCCCACACTCCCTTAGCTCCGCCCACACTCCCTTAGCTCCGCCCACATTCCAGTGCTGAAACGCGCACCTTGTTTGCTGGCTGCTTCTTGTTTCTCTGCTTGCCATGTCGAGTCTGCAAAATGCATTCCAGAGTGAATCATGTGACATCACATGACCCAACGGGCAACATCTATCATGCACTTAAAGCAATAACAACACTAAACAATAGACAAACATTAAAGACATAAACAGTAAATGATTCTATTTTAGTGAGAGAAGGACACAGTGTGCAATCTGAACATCAGAAAGGTTCTGCAGAGCAATGGTGGAATCACATGTGCGGTTGTATGTACGCAGCTACTGAAGATAGGACATGAGGTAGCAGCTCACCTTTGCAAAGAATCTTTTGTCTGTGGTGGCTGGGTTGTAGGAAGCAAGGTATGCAGCTATGAGCAGGTACTGGGTGTGGACTGGCAACTCCAGCACATCGGAGCCTGGTGGAGCAGACAGCAAGATGTGTTACCTTGTACACGCACACACATATGTACGCTCACAACCGTGCACACAACACACAACACACACAAGCGCACAACACACACAAGCACACAACACACAAAAGCACACAACACACAAGCACACAACACACAAAAGCACACAACACACACAGGCACACAATACACAAACAAGCACACAACACACACAAAAGCACACAACACACACAAAAGCACACAACACACACAAGCACACAACACGCACAAGCACACAACACACAAAAGCACACAACAC
>OX465043.1:5282703-5322703 GCA_949841015.1 Aplysina aerophoba
AAAGAACCTAGCTCCTTATCTGCGACACTGGCGGTGCTTTTCTCTCCCGACCTAGATTTGCGTTTTGCTGATGGTGTTCTTGTGGAAGCATCATTTGTCTCGTGTTCATCCTCCTCCTCCTCCTGCGACCGCACGTCCAGTTGTGCAGCGTCGACCTTCGCAGATGCCTTTGGTCTGGCACGCTTGCGCCCCATTTTGTGGGCGGGGCTTCATTTAAATTGTGCTTATGCAGTATAATTATAGCCTCTCTATGAACCTCTATAATGAACACATACTAGCTGTCTGCAGCCCCGACCACATAGAGCGCTGTGTATTTTGTCATTTTAATATAATTTTATAATGTCTAGTACTTTACTCAGTGTGTGTTACACACATACATATACTGTGTAGACATATTAGCACGCCTCTAGGTGTTTGCTTTCTGGACAGCTACTTTAACTACAATTAGATATTCAATAGAATTGAACATTAATTAATTAACGGCACTTACTTTACTACGTGTGAGGAAACCTTTACAAGAAACAATGTCACAAGTGGGCACCGCACTGAGGTTAATCAAAGATGTCAGTGATCACTAATTAGAACCGATGAAGTGTGCATCTGTTGGATTACATTACTAGATATTGGTTCTCTTGTTAGGATTCATACTCAAAACAGAGTCTACCAACTCTGACACCAAACTGCTCGTTGCGGTTCTCTCCCACCCAAAATCTAACATCCATGATTGGCAGGGAGGTGGGTTCATCTGAAATCATCCGGTAGGAAACCTTGCCTTCTTTTGCAGGTGCTCCCTGAGCATAGGAGTGGAACGCAACACTAGTGATGTGTGTGTGTGTGTGTTGTGTGTGTTGTGTGTGTGTGTGTGTGTTGTGTGTTGTGTGTTGTGTGTGTGTGTTGTGTGTTGTGTGTGTGTGTTGTGTACATTGTGTGTGTCGTGTGTGTGTGTTGTGTGTTGTGTACATTGTGTGTGTGTGTGTGTGTTGTGTGCGTTGTGTGTGTGTTGTGTTCATTGTGTGTGTGTGTGTTGTGTGTGTGTGTTGTGTGCATTGTTTTTTGTGTTGTGTGTGTGTGTGTGTGTGTGTGTATGTATGTATGTATGTATGTATGTATGTATGTATGTATGTGCGTATGTATGTTCGAATACTGCATTTAGTCGCAAGTAACTGTGCGTCTTTGTCAGAGCAACAAGTGCAACCAATGTGCTTCTTACCTGACAGGTATCGCTGAGGACTTCATAACCACTAACAGGCACCTCAACATCCATGAAGTCGCTGAACACAGGCTTGTTGTCTGCCGATGACAAGATGTCTGCCTTCTTGCACAGGATGTCCACTGGCTGGTAGGCACGCACTGCTTCTGCTTGAATAAATTTAATTTGAGTTGTCAACGAATAGCCATGCAGCTGCAGGACAAGATGTCAGACACAGACGGAATTTGAAACACTGAGGCAAGGCGTCCCCTGAGTGTTGGCCACACTGGACCTCAAGTTTGTGAATGCTGGCTACTTGTACGTTTTAGTGCACACTAGAAGTCACCTACACATGCATAAGCTTATGTATGAAGGCAGGATATTTATTGAAACAAACTCACCGTTCTGTAAGGCACCAACTCGGAGAGATGATAGAACCTGGGCACTTTGTTGTGGGATTCGCCAAAATTACGCAATGGCACGAGAGGTGAGTGGACGTTGAGAGGGTCAAGGCATGTTTTGATGACATTTGTATCATTGAAGTTGCAGTAGACTTGAATTGAGTCGTTGTTACAGCCCCCATTGGGGTCAATCCAGTACAACCCTGAAGAAGACAATAGCAGTTGAATGATAAATTTTCAAATACGTAGGTTATTGTGAAGTGTGGTTTATGTTTGTGAATAACATTTGGTATCTGCCAGTTAAAATATATACACAACAGGCAGTAGCCGGTTGAGTGAGAAAATTGTCACAATTGTCAGGAGTGAGAAAATATCAGACATCCAACCAACCATGGCCCTCCCCCCCCCCCCCCCCTTCACATGGGTACTATGATTGTAGCATTCCATGGGCATCTCAAACAAGATAGGATCTGGATTAGCTAGAGCGTTTGATGTCTGTTCTGCGCATCCAAAATAAACAAAATGCTCAGCATCTATCGATTTGTGTGGCGTCACTGAGATCTGAACAGCTGTATACATAACAGCATCAATGCCACCACCCCGTGCCACCATAGCACATCCAATTTGCTTTCTTATGGATTGAAATACAGTTTTGACTCCAGATTAACTGTGCCTGAGCCCGTAAATATAGGGGAAATTCTGCTAAGGAACAGATACATTCAGAATTTCATGAACCTTAGACTATGGGCAAGCTGGTTCATGTGAACCACTATACAGTATACAGTGAATGAATCTCCCTCTCCCTCTGTGTGAGGGCCTGACCTAGCGTCCAACATGCTAGATCCAATGCAGCACAGGCCCTTAGCTACACTACCACATGAGCGGCACAGTACGTACAGTACATAAGTATGTACATGTATGTACAGTGCACTTACATATGTACGTATATACGCACATGTATGAGAGGCATGGCACCTAAGAGTACTGGGCTGAGAGGGTTTAGCTTGCTAGACTAACCTATACGAAATTATGTGTATGACACTCAAGGTGGAGTGGCTCACCACTAGGATACTCTGGGTAGTCACTGTGAAGGCACTTGCAGTTCCTTGCCGGGTAGTCGTGTGTGCCATTGGGTCTTGCTAAAAGCTCTACTAGCTCTTCAAGTTTTTCAACACTCCACACAATGACTTCTTGTTGCGTCTCCACAGGTGCTTCGGCAGAGAAGAACTGGCTGGACGACGACTGCTTAATGAATTCTCTGAATGTCAGGCCATCCTGACCAGGAATACCCTACGCGCGGGCAGAGAACACCACCTATACAGGAGGTCCTATACAGAAGTTGTGGCTCAATGAGCAAAGAATGAGCTGAGTAGCCATTTGTAACCAAGGACTGGCTTGTGATTGTCTTTCGCGCCAGCTCCTCCCTACCTTCACGCTGCTATCACTGTGCAATCGCGATTGTGCAATAACAGCAAAACAAAGGTAGAGGCTGGCATGGGAAACTAGAGCTGTGAGGCCTCGCTAACATAGGGAGGCCTCACAGAACCATGAGGTTGAAAGGGTTAAAGGTTAATGTGGGTCATATAATTATGTATCACTCTTTATACATGTATACGTACGCATGTATGTACGTACGTATGTGCGTCAGTGTGCTCACCGACGGTCCTGGAGGGCCAGGTTCACCAACCCTGCCGGGATGACCAGAGTCTCCTGGCGGGCCTTTGATGCCATCAGGACCAGGGTTACCCTGCAAAAGAGATAGTGTTACTTATGTAGTCTCACTCGGTCACACTTTAACATATCATTCTATGCATGCACATATATATATATATACAGCATGTACTGAATTTAGCCTTATACACTCACTCTGTCTCTTGCTCTCTGTCATGCACACGTACGCAAGCACATGTACACACACACGCATGCATACACACATACACACACACACGCACGCATGCATACACACACGCGCGCACACACACACACACACAGAACACACACACAACACACACGCACATGCACACAACACACGCACACACGCACACACACACACACACACATGCATGCACACAAGGATACTCACAACAGGTCCTGGAAGTCCATCAATTCCACGTGGTCCTCGCTCACCAACGTACCCTGGAGGTCCCCTCCGTCCTTGTGTGCCAGGATCGCCCGTAGGACCTATCCGCCCATGTAGCCCTGCAGGCCCTTGAGGACCTGGACGTCCTTGCTCACCAAACCGTCCTTGTTCACCCTTGCTGCCCGCTGGTCCCTCAGGACCTGTGTCACCAGGTGCACCCTACGCACACCAGTGGGACTCACACAGTCAAGTGCATTCACTGTATGGTTGCCAGCACACTGGGTGTTAACTCTATCGGTGCAATCACACCAGGTGTGTGTATCTAACTCACCCTAGGTCCAGCAACACCAGGTCGGCCAATCAGTCCTGGATTGCCATCGCCGCCCTGGGCAGAAGACAATCTGGCTCACTCAAGGAACGCACATACGCATGCATGCACTGCTCGGGCTACAGGCTGCTGCACAAGTGTGGTATCTAAGAACACCCCCACCAAGTTCAGTGCAGTGCACACAGATAGGCAGACAACCAATGCAGAATACTCTAATTCTTTGAATGTGATAAAGTGACGCTAAGGAGAATTGCTCCTTCCAGTCGAGGATATCAACAGTCCAATAATCTATTCACAAGTAGTGGCTGACTGGTGCATGTCTACTGAGCTCACCGACTGCCCATTGAAACCTGGCAGGCCCCGTGCACCGGACTGTCCTGATAAACCCTACATGCATTGGAGCAGAAGTGTGCTTGCATACATACATCCTCAGGGGCACAACTTACTGCTGTCAGCCAACACTTCCACCCGAGACACAAAATGAATTTACAGACATACGTACCTCTTGCCCAGGCAGACCTCTCTCTCCAAGCTCACCAACATCACCAACGTCACCCTGACGGAAGTCAACCGAAGTATGTAACGTACATACATAGGTACATACGTAGGTACGTACGTAAAGAGTGACTACTGCACACACAGTTGGGCCACGGTAGCTGGCAGCACATGATTGTGTGTGTCATGGTGCCCAACTCACGGGATCCCCCTGTGGTCCACTCTGACCAGCATCACCTGGTGGTCCGGTGTTACCCTAACAGATGACAGCAAGAGAACACACACAAGTGGTGTCAACCATCCTTATATCCTATCCATCTACAAGTTTGAATGCTCTCACTGGATCTCCACGGGGTCCACGGCGCCCCTTTTGTCCAGTCGTACCAATTGATCCTGGAACACCCGGTTCGCCATCATTCCCAGGCAGACCATCCTTGCCATCTACTCCCTGAAGAACAGAGGATGGATTCGTAAGTCCTGCTCTCCATAAGTGAACAGCACAGGGCTACACACAGTTTAGCAGAAGAGCAGCTTTACCTTGGGTCCATCAGGTCCTTGTTTACCTGGGGCACCCACTGGACCTGAAGTACCCTACATAAGAAAAATGCATCCTTCTTCCACCTTACAATAATAACGAAGAGCATGGCTATGCCACTTGCTAGGTAACAAAATACCATGAGACACAATCTTCTCTTTAATTCCCTCCACCTCCATCCACCCCTACCTCGCTTCATTCCATCCTCCCCTCCGTACACTCTTCATCCTCCCCCCTCCTCCCTCCACTCCCCACCTACCTGCCTTCCCCTCCTCCCTCTCTCCTTCTCCCCCATCCTTCCTGTCTTCTTGCACTCTCTCCTCCCTCCCTCCCCCCCTTTCCTCTCTCCTCCAATGTACATTCCCTCCTCCACTCACTACACCCTCCACCCCTCTGCTCTGAGTCTCCCCTGAACCCTCCCCTTACCGGCAGCCCCCTGGCACCCTGAGCTCCTGGCTTCCCAGTAGGACCCTTCGGCCCTCGGCTGCCCTGGGGGCCCGCTTCTCCCCTGCTTCCAGGTACTCCAGGGTTACCCTTCAAAAGGATGGAGATCACATAAACAGCGGGTTATGCTCTAAAGCACAAGCCCTTGCATTGGCTCACTTGCTCGCCCACAGGCCCTCGAGGCCCACGGTCTCCGCGCTGACCGAGGGCACCCTGTAAGTGACAGCATAACAGGTGAATGGCAGACACCACTGTGCTCTGTCCTTCAACTCACAGTTTCCCCAGAGTGCCCAGGGGGTCCGGAGTCTCCTTGCGGCCCTGGAGCACCCTGCAGGGTAGAGCGAAGACACTCAATAGCTCTCAAGTTTAATGAATGGCAAGAATGATATATGAGACCGTGCGAGGCAGGCACATATGCATGAGTGAAGGTTACATACTTAAGTATGTACGTATACATACTTAGCTTGTGGAGATGAATGCACCTACAAGCACCTGCAAAGACTTACTCGCGGCCCCCACCCCCACACTCATCTTGTCTACATGTGTGTTGCTCACCCACTGCATCCACGCCAATTCACCCCACCCACTCCCACCAACTGCACCCACACAAGTAGACTGTTACAGTAAACTCACTGATGCTCCTCGTTCCCCTGCAAGACCAGGGTTGCCAGTCTTTCCTCTAAGTCCCTATACACAAACAAGCACCACACACACACACACACACACACACACACACACACACACACACACACACACACACACACACACACACACACACACACACACACACACACACACACACACATGTACGTATATTCGTACGTACGTATGTGTCAATATATACAGACATACTCCCAAAATTTACATAGAGTCAGTGAGAGCACTAAGGTAGCTCACCACAAGTCCCCTGTCGCCCAACTCTCCTCGCTCTCCTTTCTCTCCCGGGCGGCCCTAGGCACAAGAGAACAGCCAATCCACAGTGATTTGAGCACACTATCATGATTGTGCATCTGCAGCCAAGGTCTCACGTCTTGTCCGGGGATGCCATCAAGGCCAGCACGTCCTGTCGCACCAACAGGGCCCTGCAAAACAGGGCCAAGCACACAATTTGGCTACAAGCAGAAGTAACCTCAACAGTGATTGCCTAGTAGACTATACTAGTGATGTACAGGTCCTTCCCATACTCGGACCAGTGTTTAATTAAGGCAGCTCAGTGAGGACACATTCGCATGCAACACACAAATGTTGTCCAAGGCTCACTCGGTTTCCTTTAGTTCCCTTTTCACCTGCAGTACCACCAAGTCCACTGGCGCCCTACAGCAGTAGAGAGTTCAGCTTGGTTACAGTTGCCATAGATACACACAGTTATGTTAAGCTCCTTTTTAAGAATACTACATACATACGTAGGTACAGGTGTAGTGTACGCATGTATGTATGCATGTATGCATGCATGTACGTATGTATGTATGTATGTATGCATGCATGTACGTATGTATGTATGTATGTATGTACAGCCAATTGTATGTATGGGTACATAGGGTATGCAGATATTAGGGTCTGCTGCACTTACACATATGCCTTCCTAAATCAGCGCCTAACAAGCATGTTGAATACTCGGTAAGGCAGAGTGTACTGAGCGACGGGTATGTGTATGTACGAATCTGATGCATCCAACAACCAGTCAAGACGGTACAATACAACAACGCATGTACATGCGCCAAGATCAGTATGCTTACCGCTGCTCCGCCTGAACCTGGCTGTCCTGGCTCCCCAATTAGTCCAGGGACACCCTGTATGTGGGGAGGGGGAGGATGAGTAGCAGGAGGAAGGCAGCAGGAGAAAGGCGGCAGAAGGAAGGAGGCAAGAGGGAGGAGACAGGAGGAAGGAGGCAAGAGGGAGGAGACAGGAGAAAGGCGGCAGGAGGGAGGAGACAGGAGGAAGGCGGCAGGAGGGAGGAGGCAGAAGGAAGGAGGCAAGAGGGAGGAGACAGGAGAAAGGCGGCAGGAGGGAGGAGGCAGAAGGAAGGAGGCAAGAGGGAGGAGACAGGAGGAAGGCGGCAGGAGGGAGGAGGCAGAAGGAAGGCGGCAGGAGGGAGGAGACAGGAGGAAGGCGGCAGGAGGGAGGAGGCAGAAGGAAGGAGGCAAGAGGGAGGAGACAGGAGAAAGGCGGCAGGAGGAAGGCGGCAGGAGGAAGGCGGCAGGAGGAAGGCGGCAGGAGGAAGGAGGCAGGAGGGAGGAGACAGGAAGAAGGAGGCAGGAGGAAGGGGGAAGGATGGACAGAGGTAGAGACAGAGATAGAAGATTGCGCAGGAGACTTCACACTGTTTTTCAAGCACAATGTGATGTCCCACTCGTTACGATAATGGACACACCTTCTGACCAGCAGCTCCTATGTTCCCCCTGCTACCACGGTCACCTCTACCACCCTGTGCAAGAGAAGGTAGATTGGATGGGAGGAACAATCATAAAACAGTATTTGACATGGACCCTGTACCTTTGGTCCTGGACGACCAGTGGCCCCAATTCGTCCAATGATTCCAGGAGTACCCTTTGCAAATAGATCGAGACAAAGTGTGAGCATATTGGCTAACATCTATACCTAGGGAGGTCTATCTGTTAGGACGGTTTACACACAGGAACAGCCTAAAACTATCACAACTTACCGCTTCTCCTGCCTTTCCATGTTGGCCCTTTTCTCCCTTCTCTCCACTGTGACCCTGCGCACATTGAGAGCTCCATTATCAGGCAGCCAAGGAGCCCTAACAGTGCAATGTTGCTTACCTTCACACCACGGGGCCCTTGGGAACCATCTGGGCCATCTTGACCTGGTTGCCCCTGTCAACGTATGCAGACACATGGTAGTGCAATGAATGGTGTTGGACAAGTAGGGCAACCACACAGCTCACTGTGGGCCTTACCGGAGTTCCAGGGTGTCCAGGAATTCCGGGATCACCTGGGTTGCCTTGAGGGGCCTAAATGAGCAGATCACAATATGCAGGTATTCACACTACTTGTATGTACAAGACCGCTTCCTTTCCTGTATATCCCTAAAGAGCTTCTTTAAATGCATACGTACTTGCATAGACCTCACTAGTACACAAACACAACACAAATGCGCCCACATCTAGATATGCACGGTCTCACACACAGATGCATGCACAAACACAAGCGAGTTCATATGACTCACAGGGTCTCCATCACGACCGGCAGCCCCCGGTTCTCCTCCGTCACCTCTGGGCCCCTGAACAACAGTACAGTGAGGCATTCATGTGTGGGTTAGCACAGTAACAAGGACCTGGCACCTGTGCGTACCTTCAACCCAGGAAATCCGTATTCACCCCTGTCACCCTTAGAACCCTACAGACCAGACCAGAGGGATTGTGAGTGCAAGGCAAGTGTGTTGTGTGTGCGCATGCATGTGTGTGTGTGCATGCGTGTGTGTGTGTGTGCATGTGTGTGTGTGCAACAACATACCGGTGGGCCTGGCTTGCCAATTTGCCCTGGTGGCCCGGGCTTACCCTAGGTAGGAAAGAGGATGTACGCAACAGAGAGTACCGCATATGCTCTAATTTGCGTCACACCAGGGTAGCAACCTCTGCATCATTTCATGGTGATTACTGGCATAACAAACAAGATGGCCACACATGACAAACATTTAGATTTTCTGGACGTTCTGGTCGTTGGAGTAGGACACAAAACCTTAGTGGCCTTTTCTTATAGCAGCAGTGCTCACATAAATTCAAATCAGGTTCCTTTGATATGAACATGCAATAGCAGTGTGTGCCTATCGCATTGACAAAGACGTTCGGACGACCACAATTGGCAACACACATGTACCTGTTGTCCCGGAGAACCAGGATTGCCAGCTGGACCCTCTGGACCTGGGTCTCCCTGCACAAGGAAAGAGTAACGCCAGTACTGAAGTAGCTGCAGTACATGCAAACTCCCATGTAAATTCATGCGAGACCAATAAACTTCACTTACATCCCGTCCTCGCGTGCCTGGAAATCCCACTGCACCTCGGTCACCAGACTCTCCCTAGTGGTGTTTCATGGGGGACAACAGCACTCACTCAATATCCAGTCACCCCCCATGCCAGGTGTGAGTGACTCGTGGAGAAACCTACTGTTCGGCCTTGGAGTCCCGGGGTACCTGCTCGGCCATTTTGACCCACAATGCCCTAATGACCAGTGAGGAAGGAATAGCGTATTGCAGTCAATCCACTCCAAAACTAACATCTTCTACAGTTCTCTGCTGCAATCAACAGTCCACTTCACTAGTCACAGCAGGCAGTAGCAAAGCTAGGCTGAAAAGGGCAGGGCACTCACAGGTGCTCCTCTTGGCCCCTGGAAGCCATCATCTCCTGAAGCTCCTGCTGTACCCTGCAACACGAGGACAGCCATTGCAAAGAATAATACATAACAGCAAGAACGTGTGCATGTGGTACTTGCACTGCTTTTTTCAACTAAACATTCGGACTTGTAAAAGTTTGACAACTTGCATATTATCATGCACAGAAACTGAACTGTGTAGACGGACAATCTTGTACGTATTCCCTTGAGCTCTATGCATACATTCAGCTAGGACTGCAAACCACAATTGATGAAACTTTAAGGAAAATACGTACTTTAGTCTTTTAATAGCTCAAACTTACAATTGGTCCAGGTTCACCGGGGTCCCCTTCCCCACCAGACTGGCCAAGAATGCCCTGTGAAGAACAAAGGGGAGGTAAGAAGAAACCATGGATGTAGCCCTTGCGTGTGTACGTACGTATGCCTGTACGTATGCAAGATGTACAACATGAAAGCACAGACAAAAAGTCTAATAGAAGAGCACGCAATACTGAAATGGTGTTGTTAGCTCACAGAAGAGCCAGGTCTTCCAGGGTGGCCAGGATCCCCATCGGACCCCTGTAGTTGCAGACACCACAACAAACAACATTCACTCCTGCAGTGCATTCATGCATGCGCTTGTGCTGGCAATGCCTTGAGGTACACTGTAATTAATAACTACGCCAGTTACAAGTCATCAACTGACCTTCTCTCCCTCCGCTCCTGGACTGCCAGTGGCACCCACATCACCATCTTCACCCTGCACATATACGTAAGAAACAACATGCTTGCACATGTATGTACGTACATACACACATACGTACGTACGTACAGTATGTAAATACATGCTTAGACTGCTGCTTACATGTGTACATACTACATTCATACTAATATTGTTGTGCAGCATACACAATAATTATTATGTACATAAAATTCCACAGTGTGTACAATAAAGTACTTGTATGTACGTAACTCACAGGGAAGCCGTCGGCTCCAGCACGGCCAGGGAGACCAGGTGGTCCTTTGCGACCACTAAGACCAGTATCACCCTCCTTCCCAGGGTCTCCAGCAGTACCCTGGAGGGGGGGGGGGGGGGGGGATGGTACACTGAGTTTCCAAAAACTATCTCTGTAGAACTCGTGCATACATACGTACCTATGTACATACAATAATATATCAGAGTGCACTGTGCATGTGGTATTGCGCTTGAAGCTTCTTCCAAGCTACAGAAGAAATGTGTTCAATTTGCCTCGTTGCCTCACTCCTTCCACTGCCCTCGGCAAACTCAGTAACTCAGTGAGCACATGCCCGGTTTGTGGCAGTGTGGACTATAAGCATTTAAAGTCTTGTAACTCTTTTTTTTCTTTTTGTAGATATATCCACCATACCAGTCAAGTGTGACAAACACTTGTGTACATATTTGAAACATGCCTCAATAACAAGAAGAAGAGGCTATTCACTACACAGAGGACTCTCCTAAATTCCTCTAGACTCGGCTTATTCCTTGTCACATATATACATATCTGCAATCGTATATAATTCATTCGCAGGCCTGCTGTAGTATGCACCAGCTTACTGTCACTCCTGGAGCACCATTGAACCCAGGTGGGCCTGGGACTCCAGTTTCCCCGCGTTGTCCTGAGCGACCAGAGGGCCCTTGAGGTCCAGTCTCTCCTTGGATCCCTTGACCGCCATCATGGCCATCCTGTCCAGCCTGCCCAGCCACTCCAGGGTTTCCCTGTATGGACAAGGGAAACAGACGTTGTTGGTTATATAAGGGAAATGAAAGTATTCATCAAGATTGATTGTCTACACACCTGTTAACGTGTACTAATGCAGGGCTATGCAATGCTGTGCATTCTCATTAGGCTATAATGCATATATATATGACTGCATGCACTGACTCACACATGCCAACACACACGCACACACACACACACACACACAACACAACACACACACACACACACACACACACACACACACACACACACACAACACATACACACACACACACACATAACTAGAAGAAACCTACTGGGATGCCTCTCTGTCCCTTCAAGCCTGGCAGTCCTGCCACACCATGTTCACCATCCACGCCATACGGCCCAGGGGACCCAGGGGGCCCTGGAGGTCCGGGCTCACCCTGGGAGCCAACTGTTCCCTGGAAACCTTGGATTCCATCTTCACCCTACAGCAGAGCAACTCAAACTTGAACTACACCATCTAAAAGATGTAGGATCTACGTAGCACACAGTGTGGACTGAAGGAGTATTTAAAGGTGTCATGTCATATACCACAAATGTCTAGTAGTCTTCACTTACTGGGTGACCCCGAAGCCCTTGTGGACCAGCGATGCCAGCAAACCCCTATCAGCAGAAAAGTAGTCAAAATGTAACCAACCCGAAATCAGATTCATTTGTGATGGCAGAGGGTGCAAAGTGATCACGTGAAGCCTTACAGGTCTGCCATCTTTGCCAGGGGCTCCAGGACGGCCATCATCCCCATTTACACCCTGTACAGCACGTAAAACGCTTGCAATAAATTCTCCACAAAGTGATTGCATCTTCTTGTTAACATACCCTTTCACCAGGTGTCCCTGCCTGTCCATTAATGCCAGCAGAGCCCTATTCAAGACAATTTAAGATCATGTGAGCTACAGTAGTTGGTGACGAGTTTTGAGCTGCCTCCAAACCACTCACTGATGCTCCTCTGCTTCCTTGTCTTCCAGGTGGACCAATCAGACCAGGTGGGCCCTAAGTTGTCAAATGCATTGAATTTGTTTTAACCTTTCCATCTTCCATGCATACTCAGTGGACCATAGAACCAGTGCATTAACTCACAATCTGTCCAGGTGAGCCTGGTTGCCCAGCAACACCGGGCGTTCCAGGGTTCCCGGGGGGACCAATTGGACCACGCCCCCCTGCCTCACCCGGAGGTCCCTAGACAGCAACCAAAGCAAGCCATGTATCAGTGCTAGAGTCATCATGCACTGTGCACCTCGGTATGTGCAACTGACCTCAGGTCCCTGAGGTCCTTGCCCTCCCTCAGTACCTGGATCACCCTGTTGGGATAGTAAAGGACTGGGTTGTGAGTCAGAAGGGGTAAGGGGTCACTGCAAGGACTGATGCACTCACAGGAGCTCCGGCAATTCCCGTTGCACCATCAGTACCAGGGGGACCTGGTTGACCCTGCGGTAAGCATTGGGCACATGTACGTATGTACTTATGCAAGTTATGTAAAATTAAAATTACTGTACAACGTGGGCTAAGGCGTACTAAAGGATCATGAAGTTATATATGTAGTTATGCATATATTTATATTTATGTACAATATAGCACCATGCGTACATATGTATTATGTATATAATTACATACTTAGATACGTAAGTACGTAGATGCACATACATACTGCAAATACACTTGTCAGTACTGTATGCACATCATGTAGTTAACAGTACAAACATGAGTACAAGCACTAGCTACGTATAAAGTGACCAGCAGCAGTGAAGTCACCACTCACAGGATGGCCAAGAAGACCTTGCTTGCCAAAAATTCCAGCATTGCCTGGAAAGCCCTAAACAGAAGAAAATGCAAGCTGTACATTATTTCGGGCTACTTCTGTATGCACACACACACATTGACAAGGTGTGCTTTTATCATGCAATGATTTACGTAACACACAACATATGTACATGTGTTCAAGGATCCTGTTTTAATTAAGACCCGTGCTGCATCTGTGTACTTTATTATCATTATTGATGCACATTGTTATGTACACACACGGTGTATCATTAATTTGTTATTCACTGTATCTTTGTGAATTATATACATATGTATATACGTATTTGTATTGTGTACATACTGTACATTCACAATTTTATACTGACACACAAACACGTACTGTGTCTCCAATTGGACCAGGGATGCCCTTCTTGCCAAGTTTTCCTCTTGGCCCCTGTGCAGAACATCACCGCAGTAGTGTTACAACTGTAACAACTTCATGAGGACCCCGCCACTTACTGTGTCGCCATCTTCTCCAGTTGCACCTGGTGGTCCCATCAGACCAATGGGCCCCTTTAAAGCAGGAACAAACACAAGCCACTCCATGAACATCAAATAGTGCTGAATGGTTAAAATGCAAACATGGCGGCAGTGATGACAAAATGAGCTAACTCACAGGTCCTCCTTGATCGCCACGTGGTCCTGGGTCGCCAGGGTAACCCGACTGGCCCGGTGCACCTTGTTGACCAGGTGCTCCATAGGGACCCTCATCACCGGGGTTACCCTACCATGCGCACACATAGGGAGTGGGGATGGGAGGTGGGAGGGGAGGGGGAGTGACTTCATCACAGTAGTGCGTATGTACATTCATACAGTATGTGGTGTGACTTTCATATGGACATGCATGCCAGATATTTGCACTATTACACAGTAGATACATATCTCTGACATGTCGGCATACATGGCAGCCAGTGCAAGCAAGAAAAACCATTAATAGTACCCCTATCCAAAATATAAACAAGTAGCAATAACATATGTGGTTTGTTGAGTTCAACATTAGTATGCCCTTACCATGGGAAGGGGAAGGGCCGTCTTCTGAGAGCCAACTGGACCCTTTCCCCCAGTAGAGTACACAGCATACACACCCGGCCTGTACAGAAGGGGTCCTGGGTTGCCTTGGCGACCAGTTGGGCCGGCTATACCATCTAAACCATGACGTCCAACTGTCCCAGGGATTCCTCTCTTCCCTGTTCTACCATCTGTTCCTGGTGGTCCAGGGTCACCTGCTGGACCAGGCAACCCAGGGGGACCTTTCTGTAGTTGGAAAAGGATCATGTTGACAGTGTGACAACAATGTATAAACGCACAATCTGTGACAAATTAGTTTCAGAAGGCCAGCTCACCGGCCCAGGAATACTAGCACCAGGGTGCCCTTTTTCTCCTGCTTCGCCCGGCACATGCGTCACATTTGATCCACTGAAGACGTCAGCCTGCCTTCTCAATCGGCTCAGGTCAGGCTGGGCTCTTGGGACACATCTCTCCTCATGATAGAGGTGGTGTTTCATTGGAGCATCAGTGCCAGGAACAAGCACAAGCTGTTGGACAGTCATCTGCACAAAGAGACATGCCCCATTAAACTGGTGCTTGACACACCCAAATCCAGCTTTCATATACGTAATTCGCAAGTCTCAAAGGTACAGAATCATCATGACCACATCCACATGACACTCTAGAACAACTATACAAAACAGGATATGCCAACTTACATGCCACAAAGCATTTTGAGCTACGTAGATGTTCTTTTCCTCACAATGGAAGGTGCAGGCATCTGACTCAGTGAGAGTAGCTTCTCCAGCAGATTCACCATCAATTGTAAGCGCTATACTGGATTTGGAGATGCTAAAGCCAAGCTTATGCCATACATTCTCCCTCAAGTTAGAATTGCCCAGTTCAAACTTGGCAATGATGCTGGAGCACTCAAACGTGATGTGGCGACCCTCGGTGTCCATAGTGATGGCTAAATCGACACCATCATAACCGGATATGTTGAGCATAGTCACAAGCTGAGGGAATTTATCAAGACGGAAGGTGGCAAGCAGAGAGAACTCATCTGGAAGCCCCGTAGGACAAAGGTTCTTCCCTTCTTCTGATAGCTTTGCAGGAGGGTGTACAGTGTATGCCGGCAGCTGGATATCCTCAAAGTCATAACCCGTGGGAATTACAGACTCTGGCAGGTCTTCCAAACGCAATTGCTTCACAATGTCAATGCTTCCTAATTGGACAACCAGAAGGTAAAAGTGCCGCATAGAGACCAGTCTAGGTGTGGCACATCTAGCTCGGATTTTGTTAGTACTATATCTCCTGTACAGAGTGCTGTGTAGGTGTCGCTAGTACGTACATACGTACGTATAATGTACAAGGCACACTTCGACTCACTAAGCAAGCCGTTTGGTCTAGACTACGGAAATTCAATCTATTATACATTGCACCAAAATAGAGCACTGCTTCTACTCTACTGCGCGCGTGTGGAATGGCGAAGCTAAATGCGACATACGCATTGCAGAACATCACAAACAATGCTCACCTTTGGGGTAGACGTTGCAGTCCTTGGTAGTCGTCCAATCTCGGTCGAAGTCGACATCGCCCGCTAAGACGCTGCACGTCGTCAGCGAAAGAAGGAACGCCAGCAACAGGCTCCGCAGAGCCATGACTTCGCTGTTGCTGCCCTACGAGCAACTCGCTCGGCTAGCAACACTCGAAATGCCCGAGAACTTCCTACCGAAGGAACGGCAAAAAGTTACTCCGACAGGTCCGTCAAGATGGCCGACAGAGCACTGCAGCCACGTCCGCACGTACAGCTGGCATAGAACAATAGTCCCTTTAGGCAGTCAGTCACCACGGGGCCAGCGACAATAGGCCTTCATATTATATTAGGGGTAGCGGCCACTGCGTTATCTAAGATATGCGCTCTAGAATGCATGCAATGAATATCATTAACTTTGCTTGGAAGTCGTTTCCTGGTGAGAAAGAGAGGTTTGAAGACAGTTTCTTTTCTAGAAGGCTGCAGGCGTTGCTACTATACACGCATGCGTATCTTCTGGCCTTAAAATGTAGCTTTCATCGGTGAACACGGCAGTTAAACCACCTTTGTCCACGCATCTTTCCTACGGTAGGTACATTTTTCATCAAGAGACCGGAATCGCATTCCCATCATACCTGTGGTCAAAATTCCCATCCTCAGGCCTTCGCAGGCCGCCCGCCCCGGAAACCTTTGTACGCACTCCACAAAAGATTGTGCATGTCTATTGTCCTCTCGGAGTGTACTGCCCGGAGGCAGCCATTGTGGTTCATGGCTGCTGCCGTCTGCCGTAGCAGCAGGTTTGGGTGTACCGTGGATCGAAGAGCAGCTTTCTTCTAGCCTGCTGTCGGTTCAGCGGTTCGTCTTGCTGTAGTAGCCTGCAGAGAAGCGAGCACCTAATCGGCAAGCATGAGGTGAGTGTACACTGTGGCGGACAATTCCTCGCAGAGTCTTCATGGACGGGCATGTTAGCATCATTTTAGCTACTCCTTGCGCCTCTCTCTGACAGGTGCGTGGTGCTGGCAGTGCTGCTGCTGGGCACGGCCCTCACAGCTGATGCGCAGTGTGGTGAGTCGATCGTCGAGAGAGTGCTTGATTGTGCGTAGCTAGTGTGTTTGCAGGAACTGCGACTGTAGGTCCACTGAACAGGCCAATAGGCACCTGCTTGTGCGACCGCTAGGGCAGCTACGTACCTCTTTTCCGATCTGCCCAAGATGTTCGGAACTGTATATATGTACCTGACAGAAGGCTGAATTGAGGCAGCAAGCAGTGCATGCTATATCTGTCATAAGCAATCTGAAGTGGCTTGGTAGCTAGAGCAGTCACGCTGTATTTTGTTCACACTAGCCAGAGAAGCTTTGCATTTCGGCAGACGTCAGCTACGTACCTAAATTCCTGTTTAAGGCTGTCACAATTATAGTTTTATTTGACTACAGAGCTAATACCGATGGACGTCTGTCCCCATGCAGGGTGTGTTGATAGCCTGCTGGCTAACACTCCTGATGTCGTTGCAGTACCAGGTTCCTGTAACCTCAGGAAGGATGTTGCGTATGAGCTATCTGATACCAACAGCTATCCGCTCCCTCTTGCATTTCCAGGAATAACGGATCTTAATCCTCCGTTTTGTTTCTCAACCATCTTCGATCTTGACTTGATGAATGGGACAAATGAGTATGATACAATTGTATCCCTTGGATATCGGCCAGAAAGTGATCCACAGACTCTCATTGTCCCCTTCAAAGTGGAAGTGGGACCTTCTGTACGAGTTACCTACTCTACTGGCTCAGCTGACTTTCCTTATGTTGCTCGGCTTGGCAAGGGTGTATTCTCATACCTAACAGTCTGTGCAGCAGAAATTAGTGGTCAAGTTGAGATTTCAGCCTATGTCCGAGGCTGTGAAGTCAACTCGCTGACACCTGTGAGGATAACAGTAGATGAAGTGATTTTGCCTGCGGAGAGTACTTTAGTGTACTTGGGAGAAGACCAAGCGCCTTTTGAGGTGAGTGTTACATACATTTCTTAGATTGTAGAAATGTATGCATAAAATTTACAGCCAGCCATATGAAATCAGTTAATGTGTTTTGTTGAGCGTGTTCTAACCATATCTGTGTGCAGGGCTCTGTCCAAGTGGCTTGTATGCGCAATAATCCTGATATAGCAGCTGATATTGCCCAGCAGACACTGTGCCAGGCCTACCCCTTCGAATGCAGTACAGCTGAAGCCTCTGATTTCTGTAGTGCTGGGCCTGCAGTCACTGAGCAGCCCACCTCTCTACCTGGAGTGAGCCAACTAGCAATGCACTATACATCAGCTAAAATAGAAGGTGCCTCAGAGCCAATTTAGCTAGACAAAGCGTGAGATGTGCGAACAATTGCAATGCTTCCTTTCAATGTGCATGTTATCCTGTGGAAGGTTTGATTATGCACTGATTATGGCCAATTGTTGTAGTATTAACATCAGTTGTGATTTCAGACCGGAATGTAAATTGGATATTCAGCCTATTCTGCATATTACATACAGTATGTGAATGCATGCATTACACCACATGTCACCTGCTGTAGGGAACTATATGTGCTTGTCAAAATAGCACAGGGGTTGATTGTAGATATAAAGTGTGTATGTGCGTTTATTGCAGCCAAAGGGAGAGAAGGGTGATCCTGGGGAAGAAATCCAAGGCCCTGCTGGTGATCCAGGACCGCCAGGACCCTCTGGTGCATTTGGGCCACCGGGCAAGAACGGAATCCCTGGTCCCTCAGGAAGATCTGGACCACGTGTAAGTCAGCACACCAGCTGCTACATATGGTACGTAGATACGTAAGTACATAATATTTGAGTGTTATACTTCATGTATTCACCGTAGCATTGTGTGTTGGTCTGCGCCTAACAGTACAGACGCTGACCAGCATATGATGTGCGTATGTGTGTACTGTGGACTGTGTAACTATATTTATTATATTTACTTGATGTCATCTGTGCAGGGAAGCCCTGGTTTAGCAGGTCCACCTGGTCCCCGAGGCCCTCCTGGACCCCCTGGCCCGCCATCATTTGTGAGTATAATGTTGCCTGCATATAGTCATGCATGCCAACTAGTACTGACTGTGCCCCTACTGCACAATGGAGCAGCTGGAGCGACTCTTGCTAACACCTTCCTGCTCTTCCTCCATTGTGACTACGTAGATTGAGGTCATTGGCAGTGATGGAAAAGGAATCCCTGTTGATCACGACTTTGGGGACTGCCAACCTGTGAGTGGAAAGAAGGCACTAGTCAAACGGCATGTATTTTGTGTATAGGGATCCCAGCTAGTCTTTCATGTAATTACGTATGTATATACACGCACCTCAGTATGTATGTTGTTTTACAAGGACGGTGCATACATATGATGCTATATAAATGAACTATGTACATACGTACATACGTACGTATTTAATGAGACTTGTATAGAATGAATTATGTATGTACATTTGACAGTGACATGGTTTCTTTGTGCAGGGAGAGCAAGGCCCGCGTGGTATTCCAGGGTTGCCAGGACCACGTGGTCCTCAAGGAGACGCTGGTGAGGAGGGTCAGCAAGGACCGCTGGGTGAGAGAGGGCCGCCTGGACCCATTGGAGTGCCTGGCCCACCTGGACTGAGAGGTCATGAGGGAGAACGTGTAAGTAGTTGCTAGAAAGACCTACTGCGGACATGGTGCCTTCTGTGTTTGCCTGAGGAATAGGTAGCTCACCACTCTGCTTCACATGTTTCAGGGGTTACCAGGGAAACCAGGTCATGCAGGGCCGCAGGGTCCTCAGGGAGACAAGGGAATTCCTGGCTATCCTGGTCCGCGGGGACCCATTGGACCTAAGGGACCCTCTGTGAGTGAAGCACAGCCAGGCAAAGCATACCTTTCATGTACAGTAGTATGTAGGAGTAAGTGATGAAGCGCTAAGGCCCCTCTTCCATCTCCCCCGCCTCCTCGGTAGGGCCCGCAAGGAGAAGCAGGTACACCAGGCAAGCCTGGGACACACGGGGAGCGAGGTCATCCCGGGTCGCCTGGGGCTCAGGGACCGCCAGGCAGACGTGTGAGTTAACTGGAGATGGTGTCTGCACAGCTGGCTACGTACGTATGTATGTGCTGCATGCAATTGTCTGCTTTGATCTTGAGACGCTGGATTTGTGTGCCATGAAGCCTCTCTCACAATGACTGTGTTGTGTTTCTGTGTGCAGGGCCCTCCAGGAGCCGATGGTCCACCGGGTAACATTGGACCTGGTGGACTCCAGGGAGCCACTGGTCCTCCAGGATCTCCAGGAACAAAGGGTGCCGTTGTGAGTATCTGGGGCAGTGGGAATTTAATTGCGTACATGCAACAGTAGTTTGAATGTCATTCTAGACAAATGTGTGAAGGCATGTTAATACGTAGGCGTGCATAGTACTGCATTTTTGAAAATGCTAAAGTGGCTAGGTATATAAGACATCTCGATGGTTTTAGTAAACACTAGCCAGTTGGTGAATTGGGGAAGCCAATTGGCTAGTGTTTATTAAAGCCTTCGAGATATAGCACTATACAGTAGGTACAGTAGTACAGTATGTATGTGTGGTGGATATGACTTTACGTATGAACTCTGGTAAATTGCAGGGGGTAGTACGTAGTTACAATTTGATCAATGGCTATGTGATACAGTTGCTTTAAGGCCTCCTTTATCCAGTGGGCTACAGTGCACACATACAAAAGTCATACATACAGTACATACGTCGATACGTACATCTACACACTATTCTCAGTGAGACCAATTGCAGTATAAGGTGTGGTAGTTCTGTAACGAATGCTGCTGGTTTACCGTTGCTCCTTGCATCAGGGTCCTTCTGGTTCCCGAGGTCTTCCTGGTCGCCCTGGCAACCCCGGTTTGCCTGGAGCTTTAGGCCAATCAGGGAATGATGGACAAGCTGGAGAACCAGTGAGTCTAGGGAAAGGGGCTTTGGGTGCATGCACGGTTTGGGAGTGGTTCCTGCAGTCAGCCATGTTCACTTCACTGTACATGTACCCTGCTTGCAGACCCAACTCTCACACACATACGTACGTACACGTAAACTTTCTGCTCTTAAACTGTATCCTCATCTCATCCCAGGGTCCTGCTGGCCGTGATGGCACACCTGGACCACCTGGAGCAGATGGACCACCCGTAAGTGTGCATGGATCACCCACTGCCCCCGCATGTGCATGCACCACCCACTCTCCCACATGTGCATGCACCACCCACTCCCCCCATGTGCATGCAGCACCCACTCCCCCACATGTGCATGCAGCACCCACTCCCCCACATGTGCATGCACCACCCACTCCCCCCCATGTGCATGCACCACCCACTCCCCCCCCATGTGCATGCACCACCCACTCCCCCCCATGTGCATGCACCACCCACTCCCCCCCCCATGTGCATGCACCACCCACTCTCCCCACATGTGCATGCACCACCCACTCCCCCCCCCATGTGCATGCACCACCCACTCCCCCCCCCCATGTGCATGCACCACCCACTCCCCCCCCCCATGTGCATGCACCACCCACTCCCCCCCCCCATGTGCATGCACCACCCACTCCCCCCCCCATGTGCATGCACCACCCACACACACCCACAAGTGCACTCCAACCAGTTACATTATGCTTCCCCAATGTGTCACTAAGTCCATTCTGCTGCACAGACGTGAAAACTACATGAAACATAAAAAACATTTCTGCACTTTCGTCCCTTCTTCCTGTTACGTATCTACCTACATTTGTTGCCTACTGTGCTTATGTTAGGGTGTATCTGGCGTCGAGGGACCTCCTGGACCCAAGGGAGAGTCTGGCACGGATGGTCCACCTGGTCCCACAGGCCCACAGGGCACAAATGGTCTGCCGGTGAGTGGTGCACGCAGATGTGCATTCTCCCCAAGTATTGGTAGTGTCAAATTGACGGTTGCTTTTTCTCCATAGGGCCCACCCGGTCCTCCTGGTCCACCTGGCAGCAAGGGAGATAGGGTGAGTGTTGCCTGTGTGTGAGGGCAACATGCACATCCACGAGCCTGCAAGTGTTAAGCTTGTCCTTCTCCTTGATTGTGTCTACTCTCTTTCTTTTTGACCCTTGCACCTTTAGGGCCGTGATGGTCTTTCTGGAGAGAGAGGTCCACAGGGAGACGTTGGAGAACCAGTGAGTCAGCAGATTAGACTTCTGCTTTTGCTGCATTCTTCCAGCATGTGTTCACTGAAGGAACAGGCTCATGTCTTCCAGCGTACTCTGTGTGCTTTGTTACTCACAGGGCCCACAAGGGTTGCCTGGTGCTCACGGCACTGATGGAGAGAATGGTCCCAAGGGCCCACCTGGTCTTCCGGGTAATTCCGGACCGACTGGTCTTCCTGGAGAGAGGGTACGTTGTGAAACATTGCATAAATCACATACCAAGTCTGACTGGGGACACATTTCTATTCTCTAGGGTCCCGAGGGAGCTCGTGGCTTCACAGGTTATCCTGGAGAACCTGGCCAGAAAGGTGTTGCTGGAAAGCCCGGAGAGCCTGGTTTGACTGGTCCTAAGGGAAAGAGGGGTCCAATTGGTCTTCCTGGAGAACATGGTCTTCCAGGAGGAAAGGGACCGAGGGGTCCACGTGGTCCATCTGGTGCCCCAGGAGCAACGGGGCCCAAGGGAGACAGAGGACCAATCGGTGTTCCTGGAGATTCTGGACCTCCGGTAAGGTCCACCGCACAGAACAGTTGATGCACAACTGTGGCTGGCACATACATACACCTTGTACCAATCAAGGCTATACGTTGCTGCACAGCTGGATGCTTCTTGGCTAGAATATATGTATGTACTACTTTCTTATGGAATGTATACGTACCATGTACATACGTATGTACGTACGTCTGTACGCATCGCATACATATGTCTGATAAATCAATGGGTCCTAGCCCAAAGAGTATGTGCCAGCAAAGTGAGACATGGGGAAGGTTGGTTGTAAGCCTTCCCTAGTGTCAACAGTATCGTTGCGTATCGCGTATGTCTAAAATGCAACAAGGTATATACAGTTTTCAACTGTGTATTGCTCTGCATCAGGCAGGATTGGTATCCGTATGTACACCAACTACGTACACTAGAATTACATCACAGACTCTCAATGTTGTGTATTACTTGAAGGTAACCCTAGCATGGCTAGTACATAAATTATGCACAAACTGCATGTTGTAGTGTAGCGCAGTGTCTGTATACGGACCTGCTATGATACTGCCAAGTACCACAAGTGCTGTACATGTGTGTGTGTGTGTCTGTGTGTGTGTGTGTGTGTGTGTGTGTGTGTGTGTGTGTGTGTGTGTGTGTGTGTGTGTGTGTGTGTGTGTGTGTGTGTGTGTGTGTGTGTGTGTGTGTGTGTGTGTGTGTGTGTGTGTGTGTGTGTGTGTGTGTGTGTGTGTGTGTGTGTGTGTGTGTGTGTGTGTGTGTGTGTGTGTGTGTGTGTGTGTGTGTGTGTGTGTGTGTGTGTGTGTGTGTGTGTGTGTGTGTGTGTCACACCTAACACGTTGCAGCCATTTCCAGGACTGCTGTTCTTAGTTTGGGAAATTTCCGTCTTGAATGTTGGTCACAGCTTGTCCGTGCACAAGTGACAGTCTGCAGTAGTCACAGTTCCCATTCTGGTGCTGCAGGGTACATCAGGCCAGTCAGGAACCCCAGGTCCTCGAGGTGCTGTGGGTCTTCCTGGAGACGGTGGCAGGGACGGCAGCCCAGGTCCACCTGGTCCAAGAGGTCTTCCTGTAAGTTGTCCAGTGTCCTTGCCGGCCACAGTGGTGCATGCAGATGTGACATGCAGACATACTATATGCTCAGTTAGAACTTTTGGGCCGGTGCTAGTACATTTAGGAAGGTAGTGATTAAGTAGAGGGGTCTGTCCGACTGATCCTGCAGAACTTTGCTCCAACTTAGCTTTGTATCACGATGTGCTTGTTCCCTTTGTACACTCTTGTAGGGCCCACCAGGTAGTGATGGTGTCCCTGGCACACCTGGTCTTCGAGGAGAGAAGGGAAACACCGGAGAACGAGGCCCTCCTGGTAACCCAGGAGATGGAGGTCGTGCGGTGAGCTCAGCTGTGCCACGATTGTCTCACTTGCTACCCCTGATTATTCACAGCTGGCGGTGCTGGCCTCCTCCCACAGGGCCAACCGGGGCCATCAGGTCCGGCTGGCAACGATGGGGACGATGGTCTGACTGGAGCGCAAGGTGATGAAGGACCCGCTGGACCTGCTGGCCCACAGGTACATGCATACAACATAGTTGCATCTGTCTGGTGACATGGCATTGTATACATAGCTTGGTTGTTGAGCGGGCTTAGAGTGATACACGCAGACACACCGTAGCTTCTACTGCCTTTGCCATCATAGTAGCTGATAATGATAAGCACTCCAAGTTGCCACTGTCTACTGCTGTCTTCTGTATCCAGGGGGAGCCTGGCACACGTGGTGAGCCAGGCCAGCCTGGTCCAAGCGGTGACACTGGGCCACAGGGTCCCATTGGTGAGGCCGGCAAGCCTGGGGCAGCCGGGCAACCAGGACCACCTGGACCACCTGGTGCATCTGGACAGCCTGGCAATCCAGGTTCTCCTGGCAAGGCAGGCACTCCAGGAGCTCCCGGTAACCCTGGAGAGAGGGTGAGTTGATCATTGTCTTCCACTGTGGGAAAGCCACTAAAGCACTGTGCGGAGTCATTGAGTGTACTTTCCTCCTCCGCAGGGGGACAGAGGTGACCGTGGTGATCAAGGTGAAACTGGCACTCCTGGAGGCCCTGTGAGTACACGGCTCTCTCGCATATTATGTATATCAATTTAAAAAGAGAACGCTTGCATCAGATTGGTCCAAAATTTGTTCAGTATACAGCATTGGTGGGAATAGTGACATGATTGTCATGTGATGGAAATAGTGACATGATTGTCATGTGATGGAAATAGTCACATGATTGTCATGTGATGGAAATCGTCACATGATTGGCATGTGATGGAAATAGTCACATGATTGTCGTGATGGAAATTGTCACATGATTGGCATGTGATATTGATGGCAATAATCACATGATTGTCACGTTGTTGTTTGACTATAGGGAACTCCAGGTGCTCCAGGTGAGGTTGGAGAGGCTGGTCCTCCAGGTCAGAAGGGAGAGAAGGGGAACCAAGGAGAATCAGGTGCTGAGGGGAGGCCAGGGGAGCAAGGAAGCCAGGGTTCCCCTGGACCACCTGGGGAAAGAGGAGACACTGGGCCTGCTGTACGTGGTCAAGGACGCGACATACGTGCATAGTGATTGCCCGTCTTGCCAATTGCTGTTTGCTTTGCACTACAACTATCACATGCTACTCTGAAGATTGTGTGTGTGCATTTGTAGGGGAAGGGGTCCTAAGGCTTCTATGTACCTATGCAGTTGCAGCACTGCATGCACTTTCTATCCTCTGCTGCAGGGTATTTCAGGGCAGTCCGGTGAATCAGGCCCCAAAGGTGACACCGGTCCACCAGGAGACTCAGGACCGACGGGACCTAACGGACGTGATGGCAACCCTGGTCAGAATGGTGTGACAGGCGAGAGGGGTCAGAAAGGCAACAGTGGACCTGTCGGAGCCCAGGTATGCCACTGCAAGTCTTAGTGCAGGTCACCCTCCTACACTGCTTGTGGGGTGTGGGGTGTGGGGTGTGAGGTATGGGGTGGGGTGTGTGAGGTGTGAGGGCTTGCTGCTTTTGGCATCATATGCAAGTGCAGGTGCTCAGTTTGTGACTGTGTTTGCAAGTTGAGTGTAAGATGTCAAGATATATACATGTTCGTGTTTAAGTTAGCTAGCTAGTCAGCACCAGGATGTTCAGTGTCACATAACTCCTTCCCCTCCCCCTCCCCCTCCCCCTTCCTTAACTCCCTAGGGTGAGGATGGAGCTGATGGACAGCCCGGCCCCCGTGGACCCCCCGGAGACAGGGTACGTAGGTGCATACTCTCAGGGCATTACATGTGTAGTGCTTCTCAATGCTGTCTAGTACGCAGATGGCCTGGGTACGCTTGTGTGTCCTGTGAATGTAGAATTACCAGTCTTGCTTGGCAATACGTATACCATGTGATGCATGTTCTAAATCTATTGCACACAAATGAGGCAAGTATCACAGGCCACAGCAGTCTGTGCTGTTAGGGTTATACACACACCAGCACTCCGCCATCTTCAGTTCGGTTTACGTACGTGTGGGTTAAAGCCTGCCACCTCATTGCCTCAAATCATGTATTCGTGGGAACAGTGTGGTTGAAACATGCAACTAATCCGGACTTGGCCTATATTTAATGTCTTTTTACACCAGAACAGCCATCCTGTACATACATTTGACTGATGTAGACCTTGTGCTTAAGGTCCCTACCTGCTTACATCCCATGTAGGGCCCTCCTGGGCAGCAAGGACCCTCTGGAGTAGAGGGCCGACCAGGGCAGAAAGGAGAGCGAGGTCCTCCAGGGCCGCCTGGACCCCAAGGTCCACAGGGACCCAAGGGAGATGATGGTAGGCAGGGAGACCAAGGCTTCCCCGGCGCTCCAGGACAGCCAGGTGTTGAGGGAGACACAGGGGCACCTGGTGCTCCTGGAGAAGTCGGCATACCAGTAAGCTTGCAACATGTACACGCATGTACAGTATGCGCTGTATGTATGTATGTATGTACTGTATGTACTATATGTACTGTGTGTATGTATGTACGTATGTACTGTGTGTATGTGTGTACTATATGTATATATGTACTGTGTATGCACTGTATGTACTGTGTGTACTGTGTGTACTGTACACTGTATTGCAAATATATATTACTACATGTAAAAAACAAACAAACAAACAAAACTGTATGTACTGTATGTACTGTATGTATGTATGTATGTATGTACTGTATGTACTGTATGTATGTACTGTATGTATGTATGTATGTATGTACTGTATGTATGTATGTATGTACTGTATGTATGTATGTATGTACTGTATGTACTGTATGTTTTTGTATGTGACGTCCCTAGGCACTGTATGTGCACTTCTCTCAAATGTACTGTAGGTAGGTACGTATGTATTGCTGTGCTGCTGTTACCAAACTGACGTACTGTCACTTGTCAGTGTTGTTGCTGACACTGTACTTCACTGTCACTCTGTGTCACTGTCACTTCATGCTCTCGCTTCAGGGTACCCTCGGCCCCGCTGGCCCACCCGGTCCACCTGGTACAATCGGCAGGCCTGTAAGTCCTCTCAGTGTGGTGGTGCTCCATATGCAGTAAGCATTAATGACAGTGTCTGTGCAATACGGTACCGACTGGAATGCTTCTATAGCAAAAGACTAGAACGCATGTAGTTTTCAGTAAACACACACACACACACACACACACACACACACACACACACACACACACACACACACACACACACACACACACACACACACACACACAACACACACACACACACACACACGCACGCGGCATTTCCTCTAGCTCCAGTGTATGTGGCCCTGTTAGTAGCACTGATGGGCTCTGCGTTCTTATCTCAGGGAAGGGAGGGTGTTGATGGAAACCCCGGTGAGCCTGGCCGCAATGGAGACCCTGGCCTCGAAGGTCCTATTGGCCCCCCTGGACCCACGGGTGACCCTGGTAATGAAGGTCCTGCTGGTCCACCTGGTGATGTGGGGCCAAAGGGAGAAAAGGGAGAGAAGGGCTCACGCGGTATCAAAGGAGAGCGCGGACCTGAGGGAACTCGTGGAGCTACTGTGAGTTGATCACAAAAAGACTGCATTGCTGTCACCTTGACCATGGCCAGGTCACTTGCAGTCACCCCCTCCCTCCCACAGGGCCCAGAAGGTGCCAATGGACCACCAGGTCTACCGGGTGTTGGTGGACAGAGTGGATCCCAAGGTGCCAGTGGCCCACCAGGCCCACGAGGCCCCACAGGCCAGAAGGGAGAGGAAGGACCTCCCGGTCCTCCTGGCCCAGAGGGTCCAAAGGGAGATCAAGGAAAGACCGGCAACAGAGGTGACCCAGGAGACAGGGGCCCACCCGGACCCACTGGAGACATCGGCCATAATGGGCCGACTGGACCTACTGGGCAACGAGGCGCCAAGGTTAGCTACGTAAAACAGCTGTCTGTGTGTACATAGGTAAGCTTGATCTGCATGCATTCTACTGTACGCACATGGTGCTTATTTCATAAGTATACGTAATAGCATGCATGGCTCCTGTGAGCGTGAAGAGTGTTGCAATTGTGTGTTCAGCAAGACTACTTTTAAGGCTGTGCTTGCATGACAGACAAGAGTGGTTGTATCAGTAATAATGTATGTTTGCCTATATATTTGGATGAATCTTGTTCTGTATGACTACCTTGCAAGGTATATATATTTGGGAGCAGTTGGAAGATCAACATGTAGCTACTGTACTGTACGTATTTATATTTGTCCCTTGTATTCTAGGGTGATACGGGTCCACTTGGTGAGACTGGTGCTACAGGGTCTTCAGGTCTGGATGGCCCACAAGGTCCTCCTGGCCCCAAGGGAGACCACGGCCCACCAGGCCCCATTGTAAGTACACCACACATACACACACACACACACACACACACACACACACACACACACACACACACACACACACACACACACACCACAGTACTGTCCAGTCTGATGTACGTGTGCTAGTGCAAGTGTGTGTGCGTGTGTGTGTGGTCACTGCTGTAGGGTCTTCCTGGTCCACCTGGTCCTCCTGGCACACCAGGCACACCTGGGCAGAACCAATTCAACCCTCAACCAGACCTGAAGGGTCCTGGCTTCTTGAGTGGAGGCAGCAGTAGCAGTAGCTCTCAAGGCAGTGATGGCCAGACAATTTATGGCCGATTGGTCAAGGCTGAGAAGAAAATATCCAAAGAAGGGTTGCCTAGGAGCTGCAAGGACCTCTTCATGTGCAGCCCGAAGAAGAATGATGGTGAGCGAGTAGCTACATACGTACCTGATCTTCAAATTCTATCAATGACCTCATCCCAATAAGTACAATGTCTTAACTACATGAGTAAGTACGTACATGCATGCATGATGATTTGTCACTGTCATGTACCGTACGTATGTGCCTGTGCATGCCGTCATTGTCAGTGTCACTGTCACATGTCAACTATAGGTACATACAAGATTGATCCCAACTTGGGATGTGATGATGATGCCTTCAAGGCTGACTGCGTGAAGAACACTAAGTGCACATGCATGGGATGTGACTTCGTGGTGAGTGTGGAGGACCGTGTGGGTGTGTCTTCCCAGTCTGAGTTCCCGCAGGGCTACGGGTGTGTCGCTTGAGTATGTGTTACCTGTAGATGCGTCTTTCTCACTTGCAGAGGGATATATCTGCAGTTCAGACATGGACAGCACCACGTAATCTACTAAATGTCACCTTCAGCAGAGTCACTAATGGCTTCGAGGTTGGCTGGTTCTACTTTTGTGTATCGGCTCTTAAGAACGCATTAGGGCCTCTGTGGTGGTGTGCACACAGAAACGTGTGCACTTTTTACCTTGTACTTACATGACAACCTCAATGAATCATCAACCACTTGGCTCTCCCCACTTCCACCCCTCTTTGCAGCTTGACTGCACTAACATCAAACGCTCTCAACTAAACTTCCTGCGTTTGCTCAGTTCAACAGCCACGCAAGTGATTAAATACCATGGTGACGCATCACCAGACGTCAACTTCAAGCTAGCCAATGGGGCCAAAGTCCCAGCATCAGCCATTACTATTGCAGATAAGGTACGTACACATACGTATGTGGGTGCATGCGTATATAAACCTATTGTGTCTTTGCGCAATGCTGTGAAGCATCCAATCAGATTGTGCTGGCCTTTTTGTTTGAACTTGATGCTCAACATCGCTTCACACTTGGTCTGTTCTGCTTTCAGGGATCTTACACAGAGTACAAGATAGCTGCCTTGCCTGAACACCTGCCAGTCAAAGATGTATTCCTCCCATCTTCACCAGCCAACAGCTGGACCTTTGGGCTGAAGTGCAGCTCCATCTGTTTCTGTGATCCGGAAGAGTGAAGATATTGACACAGCACCTCAAGATCTGCATAATTTTTGTACATGTGCTGATTTTCACTTTACACAATTTAAAGTACTCTACATCTACTCAGTTCTGCAAACGAACAATGTTTGTCATATCTTAGTAACTGTTCCGGTTGATAGTCCTATAATTATATGCACACCTAATAGTAAATATAAATACGTAATGATATAATATAGGTTTGACTGAGGTCATGATCATATGCTGAAGTACAGCATACACTGTACAATAAGACACGTGTACGTACCTAATAGTAGAGCTACATATATGGGTGTGTTAAATTTCATATAAAATTTGTATCCATGCTAATTAATGCTATTGTAGGCCCAGATTTATGTTCCTTCTGCATGTACATATATATATAGCATATACATACATATATTATATACAGTACATACAGCACATGTAACTATATTGTTGATGACTGCAGTGTGCATTGCACTTTTAGGACTAGAAACGTGTGTGTACCCCATCGTGTCCTGAGACGTCCTGAAGCTGCCCGTGTGTTATACTTATGGTATATGTACACACTAAGATTAACAAGAATCTTTGTGTGTACATAAACATCTGCTGCAGGGCAGACCAACACAAGCAATAATTACATACACACATGCACTACAGGGCAAGATACTTCTAAATACTGCCCAGCCCTGCCCTGTCTACAGGAGCGTAATATCTCCTTTTTGTGTATGAATTTGTCTCGTAAAAGTAGGGAGATTAGCATAAATCAAAACTTTGCACTGTAAATGCATGTACAGTATATATGAACATGCACCCACCAGTGTCATGATACCAGGATATTTTGCAATTGGAACTTGTACTGAAATGATAATGTTACATTAAATAAGGAATACAATAACTTACAGTGTATGTAACAATAGATATCACTAGAGGTACGTATATACGTACCAGCTTCAGAGGATGGCCTCCTCATGTGCGTCAAGGAGCAGGCAGCGTGTGTGTCATTTAGTGGGAGGAGGAGAGAACATGCCAGTTGAGAGCTTGCTGGCTGCGCGAGTTGGCTGGAAACCAAGAAGCTTTTGAATGGTCTGGAGGATGGGGTGGGGGTAGGAGGTGGGAGGATGGGTGGACAGTGCGGGTAGGAGGTGGGAGGATGGGGTGGACAGTGGGGGTAGGAGGTGAGAGGATGGGGTGGACAGTGGGGGTAGGAGGTGGGAGGATGGGTGGACAGTGGGGGTAGGAGGTGAGAGGATGGGGTGGACAGTGGGGGTAGGAGGTGGGAGGATGGGTGGACAGTGGGGGTAGGAGGTGGGAGGATGGGTGGACAGTGGGGGTAGGAGGTGGGAGGATGGAAGGGGTGAGGAGTGGGGGCAAGACACACCCACTCCCACACCCACCCCACCTCACAAGCCACATGTGCGTACATACCTCCCTAAGTGACATTGTGCACAGGATATAGAGGAAGATGAAGGAGCAGTCGGTGGGGTCAGTGCCCATCAGGTTGCGGCGGGAGATGCCTTGTAGGAAGGGGAAGGGCTGGAAGGGGAGTCTGGCAACCACATGGCCATCAAATCTACAGCAGAGGAGAAGGGGGTGGGGTGCAGGGGTGGGGTGCACAGGTGAGGTGCAGTGGGTGGGATGTAGGGGGCGGGGCCAGGGGACCATTTGGCTTAGGTGCAGCCAGTCACAGCACAGCTCAAGCTGGTTCCTCAGTAATATATAATTATAATAAGTCCTTCTGTCCTGCTACGTATATAGCTAAATTCATGGTGCAAGTGAACATAATGACATGCGGTGTGGGTGTGAGTGAAGGGGGAGTGTTGGGGTGGTGGGGAGGGCTCACATGCTGTTGAGCATTCCCATGAGTGCCATGAAGGTGAAGCTGAGCACCATCATTGACTTCATCTTGACCTGTTGCACCAGAAAAGACAGAGATAATGACGTACTGTACAAAACCATATCGTCCACAGCAGTGTCTCTCCTGTCTACACATGGTGCGCCACATGTGAACAGACATTCAGTGTGTACATACGTACATACATACTCACTTTTAAAGGGTACAGAACCCTTGTTGCTCCCTTACAGTATGAGCAATCCTAGGTTAAACCTGGCACTGTACCCTACTTCAAACGTACCACTATAGTCATGTGGTGTGGGCAATACCACAGCATGAGCCAGCAACATGACAAAAGTGCACAGCCACACAGCATTTGCAGGGGTAGGTTAGGTCTTCTACAAACACTAAGCTTGTCCAGGTCTTAAACCAGTATTTTTGTATTGTTATTATACATATTCAATTCTTATTTTCCGTTTCCTAGTTCAAATTCTAGGAAAGTTTTAGTCATTCGTATTCTTATATATTGTTATTAACATATTATTCTAATTATTATTATTATTAGTAGTAGTAGCTATGGAGCATTGTTATTGTTAGTTTTATTCGGTTTCATATGTTTCTTGTATTTACAGGATTTAGTGTGTTGTACATTGTTCATTATTACATAATTCTAGTCCTTCTGTCCTGCTATAATTCTAGTCCTTCTATCCTGCTATAATTCTAGTCCTTCTATCCTGCTATAATTCTAGTCCTTCTGTCCTGCTATAATTCTAGTCCTTCTATCCTGCTATAATTCTAGTCCTTCTATCCTGCTATAATTCTAGTCCTTCTATCCTGCTATAATTCTAGTCCTTCTATCCTGCTATACGTGAAAGTGAGCCGAGTGCAAGTACTACACAGCATGTCACATATCACGAGAGTAACTACTGACAGCTTACAGCTGACGGAACACCAGGCATAGCTACATCAATATGTAGCAACATCACAAACAATAATAATAATACCAATATAATCATACAGAATGCCATGTATAATAAACAGTGTATAATGTATGGACAATGTATATTATATAGTATGCAACTTGCACTGTATACAGCTATATACGTACGTACGTACCATGGAAAGGTCTTTGGATGCCGTCTGAAGCATCTCCTCTTGTTTCTCTACATGTGCACAGAAAGACATTGCAAACATAGCAGCTCAGAATTGTGCAAGTCCACAACAGTTGAGTTTTCAACCCCCAATCATACATACATACATACATACATACATACATACATACATACATACATACATAGTCACGTACGTACGTACGTATGTATGTACCTGCCGTCATACATACGTACAATGAAGCATACATGCAGTGTTATGCATGCTCATTCACCTACCATCCATCCACACACACACACACACACACACACACACACACACACACACACACACACACACACACACACACACACACACACACACACACACACACACACACACACACACACACACACACACACACACACACACACACACACACACACACACACACACATACACACATACACACACACACACACACACACACACACACACACACACACACACACACGAAGCCCCACGAAACACTTCAATACGGCAAAAGAACACTTACCAATCTTCTTCTTCTGTGTTCCCCCAGCATTCTCCTTCTTCTTTTCCACTGCAAACACAGCACACAAGGAAGACAACGTGAGTATACATTCCGAGGCTAGCGACAAATAAATAAAGGCGTAGGCTGGACCATCACATAAATAAAGGCGTAGGCTGGACCATCACATAAATAAAGGCGTAGGCTGGACCATCACATAAATAAAGGCGTAGGCTGGACCATCACATAAATAAAGGCGTAGGCTGGACCATCACATAAATAAAGGCGTAGGCTGGACCATCACATACAGTAAATATCATTTTGGCTTCTGTTCCGAGGCTAGGCACCCAATGCAGACTCATTACTGCAGCAACCCACACTGAGTGACACACATACCACACCCCACACCCCACCTCACTCCACACCCCACACCCCACCTCACTCCACACCCCACACACTCACCACCACACCCCACACCCCACACACCACTCTACATCACCACCATACCACACCCCACACCCCACACCCCACTCTACATCACCACCACCCCACACACTCACCACCATACCACACCCCACACCCCACTCTACATCACCACCACCCCACACACTCACCACCATACCACACCCCACACACCACTCTACATCACCACCATACCACACCCCACACCCCACACCCCACTCTACATCACCACCACCCCACACACTCACCACCATACCACACCCCACACCCCACTCTACATCACCACCACCCCACACACTCACCACCATACCACACCCCACACCCCACTCTACATCACCACCACCCCACACACTCACCACCATACCACACCCCACTCTACATCACCACCACCCCACACACTCACCACCATACCACACCCCACTCTACATCACCACCACCCCACATACTCACCACCATACCACACCCCACACCCCACTCTACATCACCACCACCCCACACACTCACTACCATACAACCACCCCACCCCACACTACATCACACCCAGGCACACAGAAATGTCATCCTCCTCACATTTCTTGCTCTGTCTGTCAATGGTGGACTTCAGCCGTTTGTAGTTCTCGGTACGATATACCAACAAATACAGGATACCTAGAGCAGAGAGAAAGAAGATGTGCAGCAAACAGACTATGCAGTAGCTACGGTAGCTACACAGGTGCACTTCGCCACTGCTCTACTTCCATTTCCTTCACTCCCCCTGTACGTGCATTACGCAATTAAGTAACTAACTCTGGAGGCAATTAAGCAATCGGTACCTTCTGACAGTAGCGCTGTGCATATTGAAATGAACACAACCAGCAGAGTGTCTTCCAGCATTTTGGTACCTGGAGTATTTTCCTGCAATTTACTCCATATACGTTAATCAGATTCATAGTTGCGTTATCGCACTGCCGCAGTTAATGAATACTATTTCCTTGTTTGCTGGCTGCAGGAGGAGGTATTTAGATCAGTCAAAAAAGCATGGGAGAAAGTCCACCCCCTTTAGTGCCGCAGGAAAACGCAGGATACGAAACGGTGCGTGACTCCAGTTGCTACATTCAACCAAGTGGAAGTGGCTCATCTCTTGCAACCACCCTGAGAGAAGGAGAGTCTGAGATGAGCAGAACCAGCTCCATAAATTTGAGTGGGCAGTACGGTTCGGAAGAGTTTCCATTCCGCCGTGTTAGCCAATCGGGACCGTCTGGAACGTATTCACCGAACTCCAAGAGTAAGCACCAGCTGTTGGATGCTGCTCGCAACGATCAACTTCGCCTCTCTTCTGCTGTGAGAGCGTCACTGGAAGCAGCAGACAGGTGCATCTCGTCAGGAAACAACAAGAAGGCCATTCCGCACCTGGAGGCGGTGCTGGAAGGCAGCGAGAACCCAGAGTTGCATGCGCTCGTCTGGCGCCTCCTGGGAAATGCCCACTTTTCGATGGCGAACTTCAAGAAGGCTTCTGTCTGTCACCTGCACTGCATGGCGTTCTGCCGGGAGATAGACGATATTGCGGGCTTGGCCAGGGCGAACTGCAACATAGGCATATCCTACATGCAGCTGGGCGCATTCAAGCTGGCTGGCCGGTGCTTTATACAGTACCTGGACCTATCGCGGCTGCTCAACAACGAAACTGGCATTGCCTCGGCTTGCAGCAACCTTGGGGTGCTCTCTAAAACGGTCGCCATGAAAGAGCTGGAGGCTATGGAAACCGCTCCGAGTGATCTCCTGCTGGATGAGATACGGGCACATCTCTACCGTGCAATTTCCTACTTTGAGGAACACCTTAGTATTGTCGAGCAGTTTGGAGACCTGTACGTATGCTTGATGTACTACTGCAGGGCCACATCTTGCGCATACACAATATACATACAGTCATACATTTATGAGCAGGCTCTGTATTGTCCATGATGCTTGTGCGATAGGAGTATTTGGTTGCGATGGTGGCGTCACAGCTGCACACTCTTAACTATGGTTGGGTATTGTGCATGCTCTGTAGTTGCTGAGATGGCTCAGTGTGGGGTACATGCAGGGGGTTGGTTGGTTGGTTTGTTTGTGCATTCTTTGCAGGCCCAAGGTATGCCGTGCCTACGGGAACATTGGCCAGTGCTATGAAATGCTCCAGCAATACCCTCAAGCCATCTTCTGCCATCGTAAAGTCAGTCCACCCCTCCTGTACAAATAATGTATTGTACACATGCAAGTTATTTGCCAGTTGTCCTGGTGTTCCTTGTACACAAGGCATTGACTGAATGATGGATTGTAATACATATAATACATGTACATACATGCATGCATACATAAACAGTATACTATGACATGTTCATTTCATATCTTCAGAGAATGGAAATTGCCCACCAGCTTGGAGACCGTCTTTCTGAAGCAAGAGCAATTTGCAACATTGGGAATGCTCTGCGGCTTACAGGCAGCCCGAATGAGGCCCTAAAGTGCTACCTGGAGAACCTGGAGTGCTCACGTGAGATTGGGGACCTACCTGGTGAAAGCATAGCCCTGCTTAATCTGGGCACTATATCTGAGAGCCTGGGAGACCTGGACAAAGCATCGAGCTGGTACACAATGGTGAGGACATGGAAATCTAGACCGCACTCCTCATCCATTGAGTTTAAAGCTATACTAATGTGAATGTCTGCAGTTACTTAACAAATTGCAACATGTTAATTCTAGTTTTTGCGTTTTGCCCTGAACTTCAGCAAAATGTGTAATCTTATAATTATACTTGGTACGTGTGGCTCTAGAATAGCCATCTGCATGCTCTGGGCACTGCGAGTGCACCAAGGCTTCTACTGTACCATGCACGCATGTGGCATTGCCTGTTGTATGTTTTCCGCACAAATGCAGTACCTTGGAATCATGTCCCAGCAAGGTGACTTGGATGGCCAGATGCGGGCCTACCACTGCTTGGGAACAGTGTACAAGGCAATGAAGGATCACCGCAAGACTCAGGAGTGCTTTGAGCAGGTTTGCTTGACCCACTATATATACAACATATCAGTTATCTCTATCTATATAATTATGGGTTGGGAATGGCTACACTGCCAGTGCAAGCAACCACAGGCATGTGCTTTGCCTCCTGCTTAGACCATAAAGGTTATTTTGGTCTAATGTGAAGCAATTACTTGCATTCTTTACCTCCCACTCAGTGATAATGGTATATATATAAGTGTAACTTGTGGTTACCAGATGAACTACCCACTGCCTTTGAAACTGCTCTCTTAGTTCTATACAACCGTATCTTGCATGTGTGGTGTGAAGACCTTGTGTCCAGCATTGACAGTATTGATCTATAGCTGGGGGGTACACCAAAGCTCTACAATAGCTATGTATGTATGTATAATTATAGTTTGATGGTTGGAGCAGTTGACTACAATATCAGTCCCTTTTCTCGTCTCCTGGTAATCCACGTACCTGTACCAGCTTGCTGCTCTTAGCAGGAACAAAGGAGACACAGCTACACAGAACGTGGCTAAGCAATGTGCTGCTGCAGCGAAGAAGGAGGCTAAGGAAGAGAGAAAGAAGAAAGGGGGTCTTCGAGGGACCTTGAGACGACTGACTAAAAGCACCATGCGAATGGTTGATCCTTCTCTGGGCCACCAATCTCCAGTGTATCACAGTGAGGGTATTGAGCTGCACACTCAGGGAGATAGTCCGATGATAAGGCACCGATCATCTGCGACCCTGCCGCATGGAAGATGGTCTCCTGGTAAGCTAGCCATGCTATACTTAATGTGGTTAAAGTATTATAGTAGATTATATTGTACAACGTTTTGACCACGAACATCTTCGTCAGGTACAAAATCATTTTGGTTGAAATGTTGTACAATTCAATCTAGCTGTGCTATATACGCTGCATGGGTTGAATGTTCAGCAACATGCACTACTGCCACAAGGAGATACGTAGTTGACAACAGCAGTTATAACATTAATTAAAACTGAAGCATGTGCATAGAAATGTGTCTGCAATTGTTTGTGAGGGCTCGTGTAACATGCACACATTTAGTACAGCAGTTCCTTGTGAAAATCTGTTCATTATACGTAGGTTCTATCAGAAACACGAAATTATGTGTACTCTTCCACTTCCAATCTCATACAGGCCTCAAACGCTGGTACCACACCTCTCCCATGCCTGACTGGATCCCACGCCGCCCTTCCTGGGACAGACCAGACCCTGGCTCCTCCTCACCCCTCATCATTCACAACCACAGGGCCTCCATCCCCCGACCTGACGAGGACACTGTAGGCAATGAAAGAGAGGTAGGCAGCTGTACTGTAGCTGTGCATGTGTATGCAATCATATGCTAACGGGGACAAAGAGAGTAATGCTGCTGCATTGTTACTGCAAGTACTCCCATGTTAATGAATTAATCGTAATTAATTGTATTTGCTGGGTTTGATTTGCACTGCATGTGAGCTCGACTCGGTTCATGTTACTCGTGCAGCATACACACTGATGCTTGTTCATTGTAGGTGGAGGTAGAATTGCATCAGACTGCAGGCGAGGGGCTTCGGGGGCCTCTTCCATACCAGGAGAGCTCCACATCCAACCCCCTCTACCTGGAAGACCTTCTCTTGCAGAGTGATGTCTATGTGGGACACCATGGTTCCTTTCCTGCTGGCAACGGTGTGCAAGAGAGAGATTCCTTTGATGATGACTACCCATACTCTGCAATCCAGCTGTATCGTGAGTGCCACTTACTGCAATGCGCACCACTGTACACCAACTGAATGCCTACTACGTAATACACTGCAGTCACATATACACAGTGCTACCTTCCAGATACAAACATACGTAGCTAGACAATTCTCTGGAGGAACATATGGAGGTACAGTATGTTGTCTAACTGTGATTCTGCAGATGTTGTGAAGATGTTACTGTTGGCTGTTTGTAAACAGCACAAAACAAATAGAGTATACTTTGTAAGAAAGTGTAACATGCATGCATGCAGTTCTGCAGCTTCTTCAGCATCTCACACGTTCTCAAATATGTAAGTAGCTACGTACGTACGTATATATACTTCACCACTTGTGCTGTTGTTACAGGGACTGACAATGTGTACTCTCGTGTGGGGACCTCCCGTCATGCTGAGACACTGAAGAAGCTAAAAGGTGACATCAGCCAGCCATCCACAGAGCTTGGTTTCCATGACGTCACAGACGAGTGGAAGGGGTGGGTCCTAACAGCCCCAGATGACAATGATGCAGATAATGAGTGAGTTACTGTCCTGTCAAAAGGCAAGGAGCTCTCAAAAGGGACAGGGAAGTGGACTGATGTTCACCTGAGGTAGTCATTGACGAAAAGATCTTGATGAGCATACACATAGCAGAACCAATCAATTAATAGCAGCTGATTGCAAGATGTTTTGGCCACATAGGTCTTCAACTTTGTACATGCTACAGATGTGCTCATCAAGATCTGTTTGCTAGTTGTCTCAACATTGCAATGAGCCTCCCCATGCAATATATATCAGGTAGTCATTGCCTTCACAGCCCACATTGTACATGCATGTTTCTCTTATTAGCTCTTTGGAGTCAGAGGTACTGGATGACAATGTGTTTGAGCCCATTTCTGAAGCCAGAGGGAAAGCCACAAAGTCCCCCAAAGCGGCCCCCTCTGCCATTCCTAAGTCACTGGACATTTTCAAGCCTCTCTCATCACCAAAGTGTGGCAAACCACAGCAAAGCAAAGGTGTGCATCTTACCTAAGGTGTGGGGGGGGCTACCTTAATTGAATGTGTTGGACATGTCTTGAAGCAGATTGACCTAAGGACAATGGGGCAATTTGACATGCAATCAAACAATCCACCAGCTGCAGACTTTTGCAATTTTGTTTTTGCTCTTTAGCATTTAACAGTGAGCGGGCTCTGTATATATGTAATGTGTGTAATTGATTCTGTGTTCCAAGCCTACATTTTTGTATGGTGTGCCAGATGTCGCCTGTGTAAACGGTTTTGATGGCTCACTGGCAATCCACACTAGCACTCAAGTGTCCACTTTGCAGTGCACTAAAATGCAAATGGTGGAGGGGCTAGCAAGGTAGGGATTTCTTCTTGCACTGTGATGTAACAAGTGTTGCATCTGTCTTCAGGGGATGAGACAGGAAGAGTCCCACTGGA